>JABFPJ010001931.1:0-22203 GCA_022817425.1 Gryon sp. ZL-2020 | reverse complement strand
TGTTAAAAAATATAAAATTTGGCTATTTTATATGTTTATTGTATGTAAAAGTATGTATTTTGTGTCCATTTTATTGTTATTTAATATCAGTTTTTTGTATAATTTCTATGAAATTATACGAAAAAAAGGATATTTTAAATGCATATATTATTATTTAGTACAAGTTCAAAGAGTATGTTTTGTTAAGAAATATTAAATGTGTGTACTTTCACATTTTCATATGCATGCATATAAGAATTAAAACATCATAAAACTCAAACAACAATTTATATATATATTAGAAATTATATATACATTTTATTAATTAACTTTTTATATTTATGTATTTATTATTATTATATTATTTTATTATATATTATATTATATTATTATATTATTATAATATGTAATGTTATATATTTATTAATTAATTAAAAATTAGTTAAAATAAGTAATATTTTAAATTGAATTGCGCGCTTGAAGAATATTTTACGCGCGTAATTTAAAGTTACATTCAAATTTACGCGCGGAAAATATTCTTCAAGCGGCCGATTTGCTTAGAAAGTTAAAAAGTATACTTTTAGACGAATTTTGTCTAAAATCGCCGTCCGCGATAAGAATCTAAAAATAGCCATGGCGGGGCGGGGGGGCACAGTTGAACCGCGGTGGAGGGGCGCTTCGTCCGCGGTGGAAGGGCGCTCCGTCCGCGGCGGACGGACGCAAGTGGAGGGGGGCCGTCCGCTTCGGTCCTCAATCTGGCAGCATTGCTACTAGGTAATTATGATATATCATACAAACATTTGTATTCTACATTTCTTATTTTATCAAAGTTATAAGTTTTTTTATATTAGGAAATCATTAATTTAATTTTCTTTAAATTATTACAAGTTTACTATTAACAATGTTTTTTATAATTAAAATGTTAAATAAAAAATATCACATTTTCTGTTTTAAAAGTAAAATAAATAAAATTAAATAAATTGTAAAATCATTTTAATGTTTTAAGATAAATAATTTTTTGTTTAAAATACAGTATGAATATGTTCTTTTAAAATACAGGAACAAAATTAAAAATACAAAATTTGCCAAAAACAACGATTGTTTTATTTACACATGCTTACACAAGTTACATTTAATCTCGCATATATTTCTTATATTCATTCATCATTTCCTCTTGCCTTTCATTTGTATTCTCTTACTCTTCCCAGGCCTCTTCGATGCACCACTTCGTCCGCCCTTCTTCATTCCCGGTTTTGCAGGTCTTCGGTACTCCGAAACATCCGCCGCGCTTTCTCTTGTATTCTTTTTATTTCCTCTTTTCTTTCCACCAAATCCATACTTTTTATTCTTCATTTCCATCCTCTTATTACTCGCATTCATCTTCTTATCTCCCTTATTTCCATTTTTCATCATCGGTTTCTTATCGTCCAAAAAGTCCAAATCCTTTCGTTTACCTTTTTTATACTTCTGCATTTCCTGCAACATTTTTCTCTTTTCCTCGTGTTTCTTCAGCGTCGCCTCAATTTGCATTTGTTTTCCAACTTTTCGCTGAACTCGCAATTGTCGAACTTTTTCAGACCTTTGCGCAGCCATTTGTTTTTTCATCAAATTCTCGCGAACCTTTTGCATGTGTTCATCGGACTTTGCCATTTCGGCGAAATAATCATCCGGACGAATGATTGCCGTAATTTTGAGATTTTTGAGTCTCGCGATACCATCCATTACGGCACTTTGCGCTTGTCGATGAAACATCGTTTCCCGACGAAAGTCATTTAAAACTGGATCTTCACTGGGAGTAAATTGTGGCAGTTTTTTGTTTCCTTTCAGTTGTTTTGATCGACGTAATTCTTGCTCTTGCATTTGCAAAGCAAGCTCCGGTGCAAGCGGCGCTGGTGCATTGATTAAATCCAAACGCTCGATCCATGGCAATTTCAAATTAAATTCCTCTAATTTTTTGCGCAAAAGACCCTAATAATATAAAGCAATTATTTATATTTTTATTTAGAAACATTGTAACTAAATTAATTATTGTATTCATTTTTAATCATTTAAATATTATCATTTATTAGAAATGTTTATACTTACAACTTTATTTGCGAATTTTTTCTTCTCTACAACTACATTTAGGCCTGGTTTTAATTCACCTCGAGCGAAAGCTTCTTGTAACTAAAATAATATTTATAATCAATAAATATGTTTGTAAATAAATTAATATATTAAATATATATACAATTTACTATTATTTAACTTTTTTAATAAACAAAAATATAATCTTTAATTATAATCTGATTAAAACTTATTCATTTATTTAACAGCTTTATAACTGAACTAAAAAATATATTATCTGTGTAAAAAGAATAAGGTAAATGGAAATATTTCTTTTTACTTATTATTGTTTAGTAAGTTTACATTAAAAGATTAATCTGTAAACAAAATGGTCATATGTCAACCACGGGATTCACAACAAAAACACGTGTTATTTGACACAATTGTTAAAACGATAACAGATTATAATTGACTGAGTAAATTATTTACAGAAATTGAAATTTAAATTAATACCATAATTATGAGTAAAATTATTTACCTCTTCTTCATCGCTTGATATTTCTTCAGAATCGAGTAAATTCATTTTTATAGGTTATACCGACAACGACATACACTTTTCAATTCAACAATAATCTTTCTTTTTTCTTCCTTATTGGGTCTGACTTCTAGTTCCTACGGCCATCATGCGGTTGTTTGGTATACTACTGAGTACTGACTTTGCTCTGAATATCACTGTCGATAATTCAACAATAATATGCGGGAAAATTAATGCGGGATGATAAGTGGAATTTTCATATAAAGGCAAAAAAACTTTTAAAAAACTTTAAAAAAATTTAAAAAATAGTTTTATAATGCTGTTTATATTCAATTAATAAATGACTATACATTATTAAATAAATTATAAAATATAATTCATTAATTATATTTATACAAGTAATTATAATAAAAATTAAATTATATATTCATAAGATAAATGTGGGGGTCGTCGGACAAATCTGTCAATGTGATGTACCCCTGTCCGGTTGAGTCGCCGATTGAGGAATTTGGAAAATTTATTTTTAAATAACAAATTTTTTCATTAAACAATTATTTTATGTATAAAAAGTTTACAAATAGCAAGACATAATCACATCAGATAGGGGTACATCATATTGACAGATATATGTGTCCGACGATACCCACACTTTTACCTTATAATTAACGAATTATAAGGTAAAAATGTGGGGATCGTCGGATAATAAAGTAAATATTGGAAAAATCAAACTGTCACAAGGAAAAGGGTACAAGGAAAAATGTATCTTTATTTATTTATTCATTAAAAGTCATTGATACTAAAAAACCGATTTTATTTTTAACATTAATATTACTGTCAAATATATTTACACTTATTTAAATAATATAAATCGTATCCACATAAGTTTCGTTGAAAATATTACATCAAAGGCAAATTTGTTTCTTCTTTTTTTTTAATTAAAAATAATAAGCAGGTCAACATTTACATTTTTTTCTATAACATATATAAAATTTACTGCTAACAGTAAAAATTGTACCATTGATATACAAATTTTTATTTAATTGAAACAATTTGTCAAATCAAAGTCATTAAAATCAGGTATTTTCTTCTTTGTAAATTAATTGATACAATTAATAAGTACATTTCGTTTTTGTAATATTACAATTTTTTCAGACTTTTGTTTCACTTCATAAACTGATTTTCTAAATTAAAGTTTATTTTATAGAAAACATATCAAAAAATATTTCATTATCCATCATCAAAAGCTAAGAATTTTTATCTTTTATCACATTTACTATTTATTTGTTACAATTAAGCACGGCCATGATAAAACATGCATAGATGTATATATATTATGTGTCATTATTCATAAAATAAAAATAAATTAATAAAAATTTAATACGTCACATTTTCTATTCTGCCGTCGGAGGTAGTACTTAAAAATTACAATGGGACTCTGCTAGATTATGGCCTATCATTTTCTTCTGCAAAATTAAAATAAAATTCATATTTCAAATATTCTTATATATTACATTATTATTTTGTTTTTGTGATATAAAATTACGTATAAAATATCTATATGTATATTTATATTTACAATAATTCATACAAGAAATATTCCATCATGTCTCACACATTAGCGAAAAACATTGACCAAGAATTGGATGCACTGTACCATAAAGTTAGCATTGGAGGATATGTTCTGCGAATTCTGTCTGTTGGAGGCCAAGATTTAGGAGATCTCAGTGATGAGCAAATTCTCACTCAGAATGACTTATATCACTTTTGTGACATTAAGGCTCTTAGTCAAGCAATTAAAGTGGTGAATTGGTTTTACACTTTGTATCCTCAATGATACTTGATGTCATTTCGTTCACGAAGATTGATGGTGAACTGCTCTTTAAGTCGTGCAATTACAAAGCTCAAAATATAATAATGGCTGCTAATGCTAGACTGGGGTCATATTTGGAGTTCAAGAACTTGCCGCAAGAAGAGCAGGATACCATACGAGGGGTAGTTGCAAATACAATCAAAGCCGCCTAAGAAGATAAAAAAGAGGTGTGGACTCATGGAGTTTTTAAATGTATGCCAATATACAGGATTCATAGCATTGATACTAAACAGAGAAGTGACAAAGGACAAGGATTAGATGACTGCAACATTTTTGAAGGAATCCTTATTGATGATGTAGTGGTTCAACAAGGAGACGGAACATATATACCTACCGGATGTTCCAACAGATCAAATAGAAGATGATGCAGTCTCGGATGAAAACCCAAATCCTTTTAAGGTGTCAGCACAACGTACAAAGCAGTTAATGAAGATTTTGAAGAGAAAGGATCTAAAGAGATAAGCAAAGGGCAGAGGGAAAACAGCTGAAGGAGTAACAGTGTCTGAAGAGAGGGAGGAAGAGGAAGATGGATCCGCACCGGGATCCTCTCCACCTGAAACTCCCCTTCTCGCTGACCTAGCAGCTAAAGAAAAGAAAACACTCCTCGCTACCTCCGTTATAACCCATACTTCTCGTAACGGTTAGGGCTTGATTATGGATGTTCAAGTCTGTGAGATCGCTTTGAAGATGGATTGGAAGGATATTATGAGACACACTTCCTTTTTATAAATTAAATCTTCATGAGAACGATTGCTTTGGTTTACTAACTTGCATTTAAAGAGTGATCGTGAGCACACTGGATACAACTGAAGTCGAATCATTGATACGGTTATTTCAAGTATTACATATGGTCAGAAAGCTTTCGCTTTATGGATTTATGGTGGGCATCATAGAATGCGGAATCAAAAACTCTCAAATCAAAGACTCATGGTGGATTAAAGATAATACAGCTCAAGTGGACGAATTGGCCGCCGTTGGAAAAGCCATTTATCGGTGATTAGTGGATGAGACTACTGGTTTTTCCGCCACAGCATATACTAAAAAGTATCTTGAATTGGCAGAGAAGTACTGTGCTTCTGAAAATTCTCCAAAGGAGACGGCAAGAGATGATCTCAAGATTTATGTGAAATTCCAATCAACCACCTCAGATTCAAGCCTCTAATAATATAAGGTCAATTTTATTGTTTACGCTTGCTCAAGCACACAAGATTTTGTTCTCTACATTATGATATTTATAGTTACGGAGATCTTTTGCTCAAACAAAATTTCTGCTATTTTTATGCAATGTACAATTAATATATATATAGTAAAAGAGAGATCTTAGATAAAATTTTGATTATTCAGATGCTTTTAAGTCTATGTAAAACATTTATATACAAGATTATTCACATCTTTTACATCAAAATAGTGACACATATATTAATTTCATACGATGTTACTCATGTCATGCTGTTTGGATAGACCATAATCATTAATATTCATCACATAAAAGATATAATGAATATTAAAAACCTTTTTTATTATATAAAATAAAATTTTTATTCTATCGAGATTCAATGATAATAAAAAATTATGAAAAAATTAATAAAAATTATACTTTCAAAAAGTTTGTTTGAGTTACAGATAAATTAATAGCCCAACAAACGTGAAAATCTTCCTGAATAAATAATCAACATTCTCAAAAAGACTTAAAGTTTTCACATTTGCTGAATTAATATAATTAAATACATTCAAGTTAGAGAATGTAAAATCAAAGTTGTTTTCAGTATTATGTATAAAAACTCTTTCGTTTAAATATAATTTTTTACAATTAAAAGAAATCACTTGTTTTACATTCTATGATACAACTTAAATGATCAAAATTGTACTATTTTCAGAAGAAAGGAAAAACACTTGCAAACAATTGAAATGTCATTAAAAAAATTAAAAAAATTATGGCTTTGATATTATGGCAAGGGCCAAGGTAGACCCGAAAAGTCGACAGGTCCTCCCAAACCAGCATCGGCTTCCAACAAACTCATGATAACAGCCATGGCAGCCTCATCGTTGCCATCAGTGGGCATTTGATTATTGATAACATTGTTACCGATCATTTCCATGACACTCTCGTCAGATGCTGGCCCTGAAAAAAGAAATACACATTTTCTTATATCAATACAAAGTCTTGCATGTACAAATTTTCTTAATTATAAAAAAAACATTTCAAGAATAAAATGCAATTCTTAAAAGGGAATATTCAATTAACATTTGATTTTTATAATTGAATTATCATTTTCTTTATCATTTGTTTCATTAGCTGATTTTGTGTAATAAAAATAATGATATTTTAATTGATAAAGATGTATTACTTTGTGAATTGTAATGCGAATTAATTTTTGCATCAAAATCGTCTTTCTTTTAAATGTTATTAAGGTGAAAAACCAGCCTTTATAGACAGTAATAACTACGACCTTGGTCGTTGGCGATGCTGCTAAGTTGGACATTGTTTTTAATGTGTCTGTAGGACGGTGCATTTCTGCTGTTACTGATGTCGCTCCGAACGTTTGTGTTGTGAGGAACATTCTCCGGAGATACTGTCGTTGACATTTGTGACTTCAACAGAATAAATTATTTATTAATTAACATTATTATCCACATCTAATTTACATAAACTACTGACATATTATATAATCAAAATAATCATCCCATGTATTCAATTTAAATACTATGACATGCAAAATATTATGTTTTAGTTATTTAAATCTGAATTACCTCTGTATTAAGTATAGCAGGTTCAGGGCCAGGACCTGGACTATAACTTGAAGAGGAATCTTCACCGCGTCTTTGAAGGTCCAAAACTTCTTCGGCTATTTGACGTCCAATTTTACTTACCTCTATATGGCTGGAAATTAATCTTTCCAATCCACCATTACCTTATAAAAAAATATATTATTATAACATATGTAATTTTTTAATATTTCAAAAAAAATCACAAACTTTCAATTCCAATTGACACAAATTGATTGAACGTACTTTGAGTGAAGTAATCATAGTTTCCTTGAACACTAGAACCATCAGTTTTACTATTTGAACTGCTTTCTGCTTGTCTAGCATCATAACTAGAAATACATTAACACAAAATAAACCAAACTGATGCATTATATTACAATAAATTAACTCTTTTACTTGTTATATCGATGCTTTGACTTACTTTACTACCGAATTTTTGGCAATCAGGTACTCAATGTCTTTGGTCCATGGATTCTTAAAACTCTTCCATTCAGATCGCAATCGAATAAAACTAGCACCTTTGCTTCTAAACCTATAAACCTACAAACGAAAATGAAACCATATTAATTATATCAATTTGTAATTAAACCTTTATTTTTTGCTCAAACAAATCATACCTGAGTCATAACCCACTCAGTAGACTGAAGAGCGGCTTTATGAGATTCTGCTAAATGAGGTATGTCATCATGGTGATAATATTCGTACATACTTGTTCCCATCAACTCTTGGGGTAGAAAGCCCAGCACCAACGTTGCTCTGTAATATAAGAATTTTATTTATTATTATGATTCTTTAAGGTATACTCTTACCTTTTACATTTTTATTGTATAAAATGCAAAATACATGTTTTTTAATTTTATTTCACACAATTACGTCTCTGGTAATACACCAGTTTGGGTGAATACAATTAATTAACATTTTCAGATGCTATAATATCATATAATATAATAGAAATAATATAATATAAAAGAAATGACTAGTAAGAAATAACTAGAGTTACACACCAACAACCTCATTTCCTTGTTCAAGGAAAAGATAACTTAAAAAATTGATCTTTAACGTATCAAGTGACGGAGACATACGCACTTTGTATGACATCAAATAGTATGATGAAGTGTTCAGCCAGATAATGAGGTGTTCGGTTAGCAAGAATGTTGAAGACCAAACACCCTAAGAAATATCTCCTCCGATTTACTATCTTCAGCTACTTCAGACTTGAACAGAACGGTGTTATAGAAGTCCTATAATTAACCTGGAAAACGAATCGGATGCAGCAGTTCAATGCCACTTAAGGTTTCTGGTCGAGATATGCAGGAAGTCCAGTGAGAAGAAGACAGCAATAGTCCAAGTTGGGAATGATGATTCACTGTACAAGTTGTCATCTTGTACAGTTGTACAAGAGTCGTCTCAGGTCGTGAGGTTTAATCTGTCTCAGATTAAACCAGATTTTTTTGATTATGGCATTGACCTGCAGGTGCCATGATAGATTGGAATCAAGTATAGCACCCAAGTTTTTAGCCTCATTAATAAAAGAGACATCTTAGTGCACAATTTCAGTCTAAGAAGATATCCAATATCAATATATCTATGTGCTTGAGTAGTTCCCATGATCACCGCTTTTGTTTTCGTCAAATTGATGATAAAATAATTATTATATGACCATGTATATAAACCTGAAGATCATCGGGATAGAGTAAATATTTATAGTGATGAATGGAGGATGAGATGTCGTTAACAAATACAGAAAACAAAAGAGGTCCAAGGACCGAACCAGTCATCGAGATAAAGTTTCATCTGGTCCAATAACCGCCGTTTAAGTAGCTGTCAAAACCATTTAGTGACCACTTCGGAGCATCCAAGTGATTTCAGTTTGTAGATCAAAAGGTTATGGTCAACCAAATCAAACGCTTTCGTTAGTTCAAATAAGACAAGAACTGTGATCATACAGTTATCTGTAAAGCGCAAAAGGACAGTTTGCGTTGAAGGGACCTTTGCGAAAACTCCATTGTCTACGATCTAGTAGGTCCACTAAGATAAGATATTCACTTAGTTGTTGATAGACGACAAATCTTAAAGTTTTTACTAGGAAACACAGAAGAAAAATCGGACGATATCTCAGTTTTTACTTCCTGAGTCATCCATGGGGTTGGTTGATTTTAGTTGATTTGGTTGAATTGGTTCATTTTTCGATGTAAAGGTTTTCACTGGGACACATGTTAGTCAGCTTAGTTCGAACTGACAGTATACAAAGTGCGTGTTAGAGATTAGGGCAACGAAAAACTCAATATACAATAATTATCTAACGTTGTAGGAAAAATTGCAATAATAGACAAAATATTTATTGTACCGTTTATGGCGAAAACAACTTTTCGTTAGGCTGAAGAAAAATAAACTTGCAATTTAATATACACAAATATATAACATTGAACAAAAAGAGTACGTGTGACTAATACGAACGTCAGTAGTAAACTGAGGTTCAGTAAACTGAATATATGTATATAATAAATACCTTTGATCAACAAAAAGAAACTTGCCATCCATCGCATGTCGTGATACAAATTCTATACTCCTTAATTGTGGCTTCCCCGAGGCCAAAGATGTCGTTGGCATAGCCGGCTGCAGCCGACCCACTGCGACTAGACAGGATAAGTTACAAGCTTCGCCGTCGGCCTCGCCTTCCTGTTCCTCCAACCCAGTTTTCGCTGGAGCCCATGATTTCAAATAGCCGGTACATTGTATTACACAATATTTCCAGTCTGTATTTCAATTCAAATCAAATAGTCTCCATTAATTATAATACAATTGCATATTTATAATTCGCTTGAGAGATATAAATGAACTTTGATACCATAATATAAGTCAGTTGAAATTATGCAACAAAATTATTGTTTTCTCGTATTACACAAACAAGAACACAAAGATTAACAAAAAAATATGAATATAATTTTAGGATTTAAGATGCTTTGTTTATTGCGGAAAAATAAGTTTATAAGTTGTTGAACGAAATATATTCATATGTGAATCAAAAGTGTGAAAGTACTTTGGTACATATATTCTTGGAAGAAACCTTTCACCTCTCACGAATTGCATTTTTCATCTTCGTTTATTCTCATTGTAGATTTAGATCAAATTCAATACAAATTGATGAACTCGAAAGTTTTGGATGATTTTAAAAATAAAAAAACTGTTTCTAACTAAAATGAAATGTACCTAAGTTTTGTTGCTTTTTTCTTCGAGAATCCGTTTCTTCTTTGATCTGTGGATCCCCACAACGTACTCCATTGACTTTTCGTTTCATTCGACAAAAGAAGGACCGCCTGGAACCCGGACATAGACGTGAAACATCGTGAGGTACATCTGTTTTCACTGGAAGCATTGCTGGAAAAAAAAATTAAATTCGAATATTTCGTTAAAATTCAATTAAATAAACGAAATAAATTATATCATTTTTTCCCTCCATTATTAACTATTAAATTTGCATAATTTTATATCATTTCTTATCCTTTTTTTAAATCTTGTTTTTCAAACAAATCTGTAAACACTTATAAACTCATAAACTTAGCTACTTTTTATTTTTTTTAAGTGTATAATGCAATGTTAAATTACATATTTATGAAAAATGCATTAATAGCAAAATTAAGCTGTTTTTTTCTTCTTTTAAACGAAGAAAAAAAAAGAAAAAAATAAGTATTGCTTGCATAAAAGTGTATATAAAAAATAAATATTAAATGATAGTTTGTTCATCAAATTTCATCGAAAGAAAAACATGTAAATTCTTGTCATAATTCACAAACACCCTTAATAAAAACGCAGAAGTTGACAGTCCGGTTTGTAGCTAATGGAAATAATACTCTTATTATCATAAGTACATTAGCATTCAACATCAATGCATAGTTGAGCTGTTTATTCACATGAATATGACTGATACGATATCCCCCCTGTCGTTTCTACTAAACTTGATGCAGGATTGATTTAACTTATTTGACAAGTTGTGATTTGATAAAATTTTATCGTATATAAAAGTGAGTTTCTGTTAATTTATTTTTTTACAATCAAATTAAACAAACAATTTATAAATTTAATTAATTCTATTAATTATGATATATTATCGATAATAATTTTTGTCCGTGAGGGGAATTATTATAAAAGTATACATAAAAATATCAAAAATGTTAAAATAAATTTAAAAAAACGTAAGTGTCAACAACACATTATTGTTTCCTGAATACCAGAAACTTAAAAATGCATAAAATTGCAAATCTGCGAAAAGTCGTATGAGGAAAGAAATGCGTTCTGAAATCGTCATTATTAAGCTCACATCATCGTTATCACACGACTTCTTGAAGCAACGCCAAAGATCTTATGCAATTTTAGTAACTTTAATCTGTCAATGAAAATTGTGTCAATATCAAATGATCAATTTAATATTTTCTATACACACGAAAGAAAGAAATAATTGTTCAAATAAAATCATAATTTTCATTTTAGCTGATGAATTAATTTTGTTAAATAAAAAAAGTACTTTAAATTAAACGATATATAAAATATGGACATGTATATATAGAATACAAAAATGTTAAAAGAATTCTCAATTTAAATGTTTGTTTATAATTTGTTTATTAATCATTGCGAAACTTATTATAAAAAAGTCAGGTTCAATGAAAGTTAGTTCTTATATAGTGATGAACGGATTATTGTGGTAATGGTTACATAATTAATTTGATATACCGGCAAGTTTCTTTGAGATTTTTCTTAAAGTTCAATTAACGCATCTGTTGATCTTTTAGAAATCAGCGCTTAAAGCCGATAATTTTATAATCACGCGATTGCGTAAAGTCATTTATGATGAACGTATTAGTTGCATAATAGGTTTTATGTCAATTAACGTTGTAATATAATATTTTATGCAAAAATAGAAAATATCATTAAAAGGCAGATTCGCTAATAAATTGTTCGTTTGCTGGACACAGCATATTATACGCATTTTGTTATTTAATTTACAATAAATTTGTTTTAGATTTTTCGTTTCAATAAAAGTTTTCTTAATTTTATTTAACGAAATTAAAATTTAATTTAATTAAATGAAAAATACTTACTTTTAGCGTCAATTAATCTTTCCCGCGGACTAAGATCGGATGACGAAAGTTGTTCTTTGACCTTAGCGACGTCTTTAGGATGCAGTATGTCGAACCAATTTTGACCCAAAAGATCTCCCTGAAATATCAAATATTTATACTAAAAAACAATTTAATAAATAATAAAATGACGTATACATGTAATAAATATTACAATTCCCAATTACATTATCAATATTTTAAACATTTCATAATTTCCATAAAATTCAATCAGATCTAGAAAGCTTTACATAATTTTGATAATACAAAATCAATGGAAAATAATAATTTTCTTTACATTTCTTTGTCTTAATTTCTCATAAAAAGTGACTTGATGTTTCGTTTCCGTAATTGTCGATTAATTTACAAGTTCAAATTGCTTGTATATGTTCATTTATGTTCGACTAATCAGCAAGTTCTTTTTTTCTCACACCAAACAACGAATAATGTAATAATGATAGGCTACTGAAATCACGATAAGGGTCGCGCGGTGCGGATTCAATCTGTACTTTGTGAGAGGGGAAAGGCACAGGCCTTGATCTCCGCGTCGGGATTTTTTATCTCGTAACTTTTGTCCGACGTAAAATGGGGGATATAATAAGACAAACTCTCAGGTGTGGCATTACCATTCTCAAATCAATTTTTCGTCTTGATATGAATAGCAAATTTATAACATATCGACTAAACTTAAGAAAAAGTATATACAAGAGTTCCTTTGAATTGCATTATTTTTCTACGAATTAGATAATAAAGTCTCAGACTAATTTTAATAAAACATAATTTCAATATGTATAGAATAACTTTTCTTTTTTTATTATATCTTTGTTTTAGTTCGTATAAAAAATTGCTGAATCATTAATTAATTAAACTTTAACACATTACTAAATAAAAGATTAATTTAAATCTACACTTAAATTAATCCTTACAAAATTGGGAGAAGAATTAGTTTTGTTTGAAACACTTGTTTGTAACTTAAAATAGTTACCTGAGAGTAATTCAACGTCTGCGACACCGACTTTGATACGTAAAGAATTCTCCCTCGATCGCATCCGACGACAAAGACGAAACCTTCAGCCGCCTGCAAAGAGGGTTGTAAAAAAAGGAAGAACATGAATATATGAATATTTCTTTGAATATATGTGAAATAAGTTTTTTTTTCTTCTGCTTTTTTGTGTTCATTGAATGTCGTTGCATCATACGAATTTTACCAGTTGCCGTGGAAGTTTAACAAACCATACACGATAAAGTACGGTTTCGCATTGTGTTACACTTGTTGATAACATACTCTATTTACACTTTTCTTGTTGTTCTCTATTTAGTCGTTCAATTCTTTTTAGTTCTTTTCACTGCTGACAATGACCGATTTATGAAATGCAATTTTCGGTCTTCAGCATTATTCTTTACCTAATTTTTATTGATATTATACAAATAATCAGTTTTAATTCGAAATTTTTTATTCATATAATATTTTCTTGTTAAAAAATTATACTGTTTCGTTATTATTCTTTCAGCAAAATTAACTGAAAAATAATTGAAGTAAATAGCAGAATTGGGTAAAAATAAATAATTACCCAATTACTTTTTTTTTACTAATTTACAATTGATATTTAGCAAAAATAATCACATAATTCTATTTATGATCTTACTTTTGCTAAGTTCGAATTTATACATTAACTTTATTTACAAAAGTAATGATTAATTTAATTACTTTTTAATTACTTTCTGAATTAAAATGCAAATTTTCAACTTTTGTGTACGAATAATAACTATGGTACCTGTATTTTTAGTTGAAGACGGTCTTTTTTATAATATAAATACATCATTTTGAACTACTTGATTTTATTATTTTTAATAATTATTAAATATATAATTAACTTGATTAAATATATAATAAATATTAATTAACTTTGAATTAATCTAAATTTTGCTTCTTTTATAAAAAATATCAATTTTCTATCCTCCCACAATGTTCTTTAATTACTCTTAGAAACCTCTACCAAATCAAAGCATAACTACAAAAATTGTATTGTATTTCGCGGAGAAAGTTAAAATCAAGGTGACAAATTTGTCATTTATTGTCTGGCGATCACATCACAGTTCAAAGGATTAGAAAGAGAATGCAGACGAAAATAGTACCCGGGCGAACATACATATATATATATGTATATATATGAATGCACACAATACATTGTATTTTGAAATTGCGACCTGGCATGTCGGCGGGTGTGGTCAGTCAGTTCACAGTTTGCAATTCTCTTTCTGTTGATACAAAGAGAGAATGCAAACGAAAGCCTGATGTTAGATAAGGGTTACGTTATAGACAGTCAGAACGCACTACAACAAGGTGATTGGAATATAGGTTTTAAGTTCCATTGCCTATCGACGATTAAGGATAACTTGGCCGCCACCATCACCCCTTTACATAATAGGAGGAATTATCATTCGTGCACAATCTACTCTATTCATTTCTCTCCGACTCTTAATCTCTTTCTTTATCTCTTTCTTTTTGGCTTTTACGCTCAAATTTATGATCTGAATTGATTTCGAATGACTTAAAATGATTTGTTAACCATACGAATATCGATGCAAGTTTATGATATTAAAGCCCCAAGTCTTTGTGAAATTTTAGACGGGAAAATTATGAACAATCTTACGAGCGTAGAGAGAGAAGGAAAGAGTTTCGTAATTGAAGTGGTAGAAGCATAATATAGAATTTGTGGAGAATTTATGAAGACAGTTTAAACACTCAAGTATAGAGTTTAATTCAAATCAAGTGTCGAGACGTTTGATTTGCTGAGAAAAGGCAGCGAAATTTTGTCTGCTTACAAAATGAACAAGAAGAATGGATGCGATTTTTCAACGCACGGAAATTGTTATGTATATTTAATGATTTGCTTCAGTTTCGATTGTAGACAAGAACATTCTTAACATTCGCTATTTGAGAATAATCTTAATATGGAGAAATAAATAAGACTAAGATATAATACTTGTACAATATATATAATATACAATCGATTCCGTGGAACAATTTATCCCGAAGGATTTTTATTGTCTATCGGCGTATTTAATCTGACTTCCGTAGAAAAGTACTACCATTATTTTCAGGTTGATAACTTTCTAAATGTTATTAATTGAAAGTGATGCAATGAGTGTTTCTTTCGCGTCTCTGAATAAAAGACTTAATTTATGTAATGTTAATCTTGCATGTAACGTATGATAAGAAACCAAACAAAAATTGCAATTTATAAAATAAATTGAGTAACTCGTAGTTATAGTTAAGTGTTGTTAAATGGCGATAAAAAGTTCGGCGATTTCTTATAATGCATTATTAATGTTTGAATATTTCACATGCTGCAGTTTTCTTAAGTTTATTTCATCAATCAACATTGATTTTCATTTTTACATTCTAATTCAATTGCAATTTAATGCACATATTTTATACTCTAAAAGAAGTTTATTATGAACTGAAAAATTAATATAAATTATGGTAAACATTAAGGAGACCGTCCAGTAAAATGGCTAAAATCCGAATTACTCAACCAATTTTGATGAAATTTTGTTTACAGGTAGTTAAAAACGTGTAGATAACGACATTGAACATATTTTTAACAAAAATATTTTTTTTGTTTATTATAAATGAAAAATAGGTTATTTTCAAAATATCAAAGGTATATACAAATATTCGTCGAACTTTATTCAAATTACCATCAAAATGTTCGGAGTATAATAAGGAATAAATCATTCAGACAGAATTTCGATATTTTGTTTCTTTGATTAGTAATTGTATGGAGTAATTGTATGGAGTAACCACATTAATTCATTTTTTTTACATTTATAGGTGTAACTTTTAGAATAATCAAAATATACCCGCATGGAAACATTAGTTTTGAAATAGTCTGGGAACACTTTAAAACTTTTATTTTTTGAAACGTTCTACAAGAATTAAACGTTCTACATAGAACGTATACAAGTGTTTTTAATGTTTAAAATGTTTTTTTGGAAACGCATTATACGTTTTTTTTAGAGAAAACACTTTAAAACGTTCTAAAAAAGCTTCAAAACTGTTCTGATCAGAACGTTTGTATTTACAGTGAAAGTGTATCTAGATTACATCCATACTATATCTAGACTTTTCCACGTGGGAAAAATTTGTCTGATACATTTGTTCTAAAGTCAATTCTGAATATTTTGATTCGTCGAAAATTAAAATAGGATGAATATTTGTATACCTCTGAAACTTTTAAGTGGAACAAAAATTGAAAAATAGTTATCGAGATAATCGATTTTATTTATCTATAAAATACATAGTTAAAAACATTTGCAAAAAAAATCGTAAGAAATTCAATTTTTGGCCAAAACTTACTGGATGGTCCCCTTATAGTAATTATTTTCAAATTTAAAGTCTTGAACTGAAATACTTACTTGAAGTATAAGTGTCTTTAATTCTTGATCGCTGAGAAACGCGGGTTTGTAATGACCCTCGGTATACGAAGTTACTGCGCCAAGTATCGTTTTGAGATGTTGTACCGCCATCCTCAACACGGTCAATTTGTCGAGTTTGCGTGACATTGCGTGACACATCGGCACCATCGACGACAATTCAGTGATGTATGTATTCATTTTGTCTCTTCGCCGTTTCTCGATTTCACTATGATTTTGTCTGTAATTAAACATCAAACAAAATAATGAATTAATAGTAAAAAACGAAAGTTAACTAAGTTTAGAAGAACTTTGTCCTTTACATTAAATTTAACAGTTTAGCAAAATCTAAAACTAATAGAGTAGAATTAGGTTTTGAAAATGATTATCAATTAGTTGGTTGATTAGTAAATGAGTTTGTAGCTTTTGGAACATATTACCTCTCCATTGTGAATGATCGAAATTACGATACTGATCTGTGCAGATTGTGGCTGATATAAAGTCACAATTGTCAACGACCAAACTGACACTTGGTTCGATTAGCATGATTTACGACGACCAATTCTCGTTTGAATTTATAGATGATACATATAACATACATGGATAACATAACACACTATTTTAAATAAATAGTTTGTTATAAACTCAATTTCACGATAGAAACATAACCTATAATTTAGGTTATGTTACATATTGTGTTTCATTTTTGTAGTTCATTTTTATAAAATAAAAAAGAGAAATGAAATGGAAGTAATAATTATTTTAAGATTATACTTTACAAAATGTATTTTTTTTGTAGTCCCATTGAATTAATACAAACATTAGACAACATAACTTAAATTTTAGGTTATGTCGTAATCGATATAGAAATTCTTCCATGCATGATTGAATATGTTAAATTAAATTATTTGATATATATAAAAAATAGTATAAAACTTCGTTATTCATAATTGGAAATGAAAATGCTTAAGTCATAAACATATAAACGTTTAAACAATGAGTAATATTTCTTCCCAACTAAGCGTAATGGGAAAATTGCCATTCACCCTGCCATAATTCAATTGATTTATTAACTTATTTACAATTCGCAAAATCAACTATTGAAATATAATCGATCTATTACATATTTGTATTCTTAGCATTCCTTTTCTTCTAACTTTAATTTTATTAGTATAACTTGTAACTAAACATATTAACCACCAGATTCCTGTCATATCTAGCTCTTATCTTTATTCTATACCCATTTTATAAATATCCCCGATCGAAGCCGATAAGCATTATTGCAATTTATAAAATTCACATTCTCGTTTCATTCAATTAATTTATTTAAACAATCTATTACTATATTGCTAATTACAAAATAAATCGTACGTCGTAGTTATAACTTTAGAAGCAACAAAAAATGTCTCCCCGTGCTCATAATTGCACGTGTTGTATTTGTCTGGCGGATATAAAATATGAATGAAAATGCGCTGAATTAAACCAGTTTTTCGATTACACTTTTTCGTCCGATTATCGCTGGGGGAGGTGAATGCAAAAATTCCCATACTACATCAGATTAAAAATCCCTTATATACAAGCAAAAAAAGAGATAAAAAAAATCATGAAAATCGGGATCGATAACGATCGATAAATCAAAAGCGCTAATTTGCCAATCGAGTATTATGATTTTGTGCGTTTTAATCAATGGTTGTTGGCAAACTTTTACGTCACATTTTGACGCAATTATTAATGGCTGGGATTGAGTTAATTTTCAGGCGAGTCTTACTATATTTTGCTCTCTTTCTCTCCGTTTTTTATGTTTAGGCAGTGATCCTCTTTGCGGAAAGAAGCACTCGGATTGGCGTCACGATTGGTGAAGCCAATCAGTGTGTCGAAGGTAGGTCAAGGTAACGATCACCTTGTCATAGACGTCGTCGTCATAATGCGACGACATTATCAGGACAATGTCGCCCTCGACACGTACTAAACGTTTCTTCAAGTTAAATGAATGGCAACTACATTAGTCGATGAAAAAGAAAATCCTGTTATCATTAAACAATTTTTTAATATTAATAATGATTTCTCTTCTTTTTTCGTCGTTCGCAAAAAACTTCACTCGGACTTCATTCTCATTGAATACTAAGTACATCAAATAATTTCCGGAAGATTAAATGATGAGCGTTTCAGATTCAATTTCCGATAATTTTTTTTTAATTGTTAAATTTATGATATGTATAGCTATAACTAAATGAAAAATGTAAAAACATTAATGTTAATATACTGACACTTACTTTTTGCTGTCATCACTGGAACGAGCCGACTTCTCATCATCTCCAGTATCATCCGTCATCAGATTGCTGCCATCGCTAAAAAATAGCATTTTCAAATTGTTATTCAACTCAATTCAACATCTTATGATAAAATATTTATTAAATCGTTCACACGAATAAATTAGTTATTATATAATTGTTTATACAAAGTTTTCAATACAAGTACCCGAACACAATATATTTCTTTGAATATTTACGACATCGTTATTTACTTCTAACACTTTTGCAAAATCGCCGTATAACTTGATGATTTATGATTATGGGTACAATTTTTTTTTACTTTTCGTCCTTACAACTTAATTTTCAATAAAAACATTCATATGCATTACACTGCATTCTTTAACTTTTATCTTTCAAGTATATTAACGAAAAGTTAGTTTGCGTTTGCAAATTTGTTTCCTTTTCTTGAACGTAATCAATTTTACATAATTTATGAATATCATTTATTATATGAGTACATGAACATAAGACTGACATTTCCATAGAAATTTGCCAATTTTGTTCAAGTTATGTAGTTCAGAATTAACATAAGTTTAGTTTTGTACTTTTTATATACTTTTACTTATTATTAAAATAAATTTCCATATTATATAATATTTATAAAAAGTGAAATTTCTTATTTATTTTATAGTCATACTTTACGTTACGAGATTGAAATGTATTTAAGACATATATATACTTTATACAAAAAATGAATATTAGAGTTGTACCAAAAGTGCATGACTTATAATTGACTTTTTGGGTTTCCAAAAGACCAATGTTTAACCCTTTGAAGTACATGTTGATTAAGTTTGCTTTTCCTGAGCTTCTCTGTTCCTTTCGCAGACTCAGCCAGGTTTCCGCGCATACTTTGTCTTCACCAAGTAAACCGTTTTCTATGCATTACTTAGTTATTTGTATAAATAATTTATTATAGAAATGTGTTATAAATCAGATTTTTAATTTCACTGATTTTTTTTATCAACTTTTTCTCGAAACATGTAAGTATGTAGAATATCCTGCGGGTTTTTAATTTGTTATTTTTTAATAATACTACTTATAAATACATTCTAAAATGTACAAAATATCAGTTAAAAATAATCTCATATTTTACAGCTTTAATAAATAAGAACAAAAAGCCTTTTATTCCGGTAAAAAAAAGTTTCAGTTCAATATTGATAGTATATTTATGTATTACACTTTTCTTTATGTCACAATTCAAGACTATCGTAATAAATAGTTACTAATTATTAATCATTATAAATATAATTAATATTAATTGATAGATGTTTAAAAAAAATGAAAATGGAAAAAGTTAATACAGAAGCATAACTTAAAAAAAAACATAAAATGCCAATCAAGAAAAAAAAGTGACAAAAATTACGTTGAGAAACTTGTTAAACATCCCTTGGGGTGATAGTGATTATGTAAATTCAACAACAAAAATACAGCGCAAGTTAAATTTGTACAGATAATTTTATAGTGGTTGATGGTTACGTTCGATTAACGAACCGATTACACACACTTGCGTGTGCATTCGTGTCGCGCGATAGACCGACAAGTGTTTCCGCTTGATAAACCAACAAAATAAGTATTAAGTATATCTTTCACGGGAGGTAACTGTATATTCACCTTGCCAAGGTTTTGTGCATTCTCTCCCCCGAAACATTTTGATTAAGACATATTTAGTTTTTTTTAGTAATAAAATATGACAATAATTCTGAAATTACTATCGTTTTAGGTTGTATATCAATTAATTACTTAATTCCGGAGATAATATTAAAGCAATTGAAAAACTACTTTAAATAAACTTAGAATAAAGATTATATTTTTCTGTTTGAGGAAAAATGATATGTTAATTTATTGATTACTTTATAATTATATTGAAATATTTAATTATGTATGTCTGATAAATAAATCGAATTGAAAACACAAGATCTTGACACAATAGTTGATTAATTAATTCCAAATTATGGTTGTGTTTGGAATCGATGCAGACAAATATGAATGTGATAAGCCTGCGGAGGTTGGAAGTACATTGGAAGACACTTGGCTGGTTTCATAACGTCTTTGCAAGCGCCGTACATTTTCCGTATGACAGAAACCTTTGCAATGACTACGTTAAATTCTACTTGTCTGATATAAAAAATGACACCCAATAACGCGCTCAACAATAATCTAAGACATTGTATCATGTTTTCAAAGATATTTTCAGTTTTTCATTTTTAGTTTCTTTCTGTATCAAAATGGATTCGGTTTTAAACTAACTTTAACATTGTTAAATAAAAATTAATTACATTTTTATATTTGCAAATTTCCAAGATTTATACAATTTCTATATTTAATTATATTAAAAAATAAACAAGTTTGACTTTGATTAATACTTACTGACACGCGACTTTACGTCTTTTGGCAACCGGCGTGATTTCTTCGGAACCCTTCGAGGCGGACATGCTGACATTTTGATGGGTGGAATTGCGTTTATGATGATGGTGATGGTGATGATGATGATGATTGCGATTATGATGACAATGATAGCTAGACATTTGACAGTGTTCGGCAACCATTTTTGTTTCTTCCATGTGCTGGATTGGCTCGGACACTGCGGTGCTCGTGTTGGAGCTGCAATTGGTCTCCTCTGTGCTAGCTATTTGGCCCACCTGGGCCAGCGTCGGGGTCAAGGTCGGCGTTAGCACGATACCCTCGCCACCACCGACGGTGCCCAACAAGTCTTCCACCCCCGATCCCGAACTTATATCTGTAAAGTATACCGTAGGACAGGAACTTCTGCAAATATACACATATTTATTTCATTTATTATGTGTCAAAATCAATTTGTTTAATTAATTTATTTTGATTTTTCAATAGAAATATTGAATCGTAAATTTCAGTTTTATAATACACTAACAGAAATTTATAATCATTTTTTCCCTTAATTTGGGGTAAAATAGTTTTACAATGACTTTTGTTTTAGTTTTTAAACTTTAAAGTCCAACAATTGGTATAAATGTTGAAGAAATGATTTTATAAAAATAAAAATCAGTATAAAATAAGGGAAAATTTTACTATAGAAATATATGCCTAAAAATAAGAGATGTTTTAAAATATCAAACTTAAATATTACTTATTTTTGTATTGAAGTGTCACTTTTGAAATCATAAAATTACTCTAAATTAGAGG
>JABFPJ010001930.1:0-22204 GCA_022817425.1 Gryon sp. ZL-2020 | reverse complement strand
TGTTTGTTTTTTTTTTTTTTTTTTTTTTTTTTTGCATGATAAATTATTAATGAAGCACGGAGCTTTTAATCGGAAAACCAATTTGTGAGATACATGCGTTTTTGGACAATTTCCAAAACAACATTGTTTTATTCAATTTGAAATATGTAGATTTTAAAGATATTGTTAATTTAATTTTCGGTAATAATGTGAAATTAAAATTAAATAAATATATTCTAATAAATGCTGTAATTCATAAGAAATTAAGTTGATTATTTTTATTATAATGAATAATATTTTACTGTAAGTTATTTTGTTTATTTAATATTATTTCAATGAGTTACGGCTGTACCAATATTTTATTCGTATATGAATGTTTGGAAAACATTTCACATTACTATCGACATCTATACTTTTTAATAAGAAATGTATACGCAGCAATCGGTAAAGAAGGAATATTCTAGTAATTGATAATGATAATTTTTTTATTTTTTGTGATTTTTTGCAAAGAATTATACAATTATATGTTTTTAAACAATAATTCGAGATAACTTTTTTTAATAATTTAATAAAAATAAAAATGTTTATATCAGTTTGAGATTTCAGCGTTTTTAATTTTTCATTTTTATTATTTTTCTCACATTTTAACGTAAAAAATTAATGATAGTTTTAATTTTAAATAATTATAACTTAAATTTTAAAGTTTCAAATTCCAGTTTGAAATAATCATATTTTAGATTTAAACATTTTGTAATATTTAAATCTAAAATATGAATAAAGAATTAAGTTCATACTTTAATTAAAAGTATGAACTTAATATTTAATCTGGAACATTAATTACATATAAATTACATATTAATTACATGTATAATTGTAGTAGCCAGCATGATATACAATTTTAAACAATTTTAAATATATTGTACTATTTAAATAAATATGATTATATTCTGTATTTGTTTGATCCTAAATAGAAATTCTTTGAAATACTTGTATGTATGTCTTTCAACATTTATCAACTTTTTCCATTTTGTAAAATGTCTTGAATTTGTTGGCAGATTTCAAAACATTTATTATTAAAAATAAAAAAAAAATATACGTGATGTGTTGATTTCTGAAAATTAACAAAACTAACAATATTTGACAAATCTGAATCTATCTAACAAAAATCAACTTAAAAATTAATCTATAATTTTACATAACTATGATGGAATAATAAAAGTCAAAATAATACTATATATTTTCCTAATACAAAGTACATAATGCATAAAAATGTTTACCCGTTTCACGTTACTCAAATGACAAACAATAGATTGCATTTCACTGAACAAATTGTCAGCAGTTTTTTCTTGATCTGACAATCTATCCACTATGTCTTTTGCATCATACATGATCTCTTGAAACGTAATAGACATCTGAAAATAAAACGTTTATTAACCTTTCGACCAAAAATAAACAGTAATTATAAATATAAGAAAGATAAAACCATTTGTCAAAAAGATCTTCATAAATTAACTCTAATTTCTTTCACTTACCTTGAAAAAAAAACTCGTACACCAATTCTTGAAATTAATAATACCGTATGACTATAAAATAATTATAATAATGCCTGTTAATCACGTTGATTAATCCGAAGATTAAATAGAAGATCCACTGACGAACGTCAACAACAAATACTTGTGTTTTGATGTTTGAACACTAACTTAGCAACATAAGACTTGCTATCAAATTTTCGCAACAATGACAGATAGATCATCTATTATTGTTTGTAGAACTTTCTAGGAACTTGTTTGAAAAATCTACTTTATCGACTGTCAGTCAAATTGATAATAAAAATTAAATTATTAAAATAATAAATAATTGAATTAAAATATATATTAAATATATTAAAATAAATTAAATACAAAATTATTTCCAATTTTATCTCCCTTGGTACAAAATATACTATTATACCAATTGCATCACTGCATGACTGCATCGACTATAGATATAATGTCAATGCTACATGTCATGTCATTCTATTTTCAAAACAAATAAACTCACCTGCACATCTGTATTGCGCGTCCTCATTTATCTCAAAGGATAAAAAAGGATGCAAACACGCGTCAAAATTGCAACATCAATAATAATAAAATCTTGATTAAACATCACTCGAATAACGAAAATAACCGTTTAATTAGCAAATAACAATCATTTTTTCTTAAATCCTGCCAACGACGTCAAAAACAACTAACAAAAATAAACAGCAGTTTAACCTCACTTTTGTGACAATTTTCCACTCATCTGAACGCTCCAGTGAATACTCCAAAAATATCTTGTAACGTCATTAAAAAAAATATAAACAAGAAAGAAAAAAGTTCAATAATAATACAAATTTAAAAAAAGTGAAAAAAATAATTGTCAATTGAAAAATTATTATACCAAAGAAAATCAAGATTTAATTTCTGCAGTGTGTAAATTTGCACGTATGAGTGGAACAAAATAAATAACTAAATTGAAAGACAGTTGATAAAGTTTGATAATATCAGATCAAAGTTTAAATTAAGTTCGTCAGGATAAAAAGACTCAAGGCGCATGTCGTGTCTGTTAAAAGAAAGTGGCTTCGTCTGAGTTGCAACAATCGTCATTGCGGCAATATGAGTGTGAATACGAGGTACCCTTACGAGGGTCTGCTGCACAAATATACAAACGCAATGAAGGGTTGGCAGTATCGCTGGTTTATTCTGAGTCCTGAAACCGGCGAGCTCCATTATTTCCTCAGCGAATCGGAAAAAAACCAACGTCCAAGATGTTCGATTTATTTGGCGGGAGCTGTCATTGCACCGAGTGATGAGGATTCTAATACTTTTACTGTCAATTCTGCTACAGGTTGTTATTATTTATTTATTTCTTTATATTTATTATTATACAATAATCATTTAGTACTATATAGACTTATTTCTAAAAAATATTAATTGTTTACATAAAAAATAAGACAACATGAAAATAAACAAATCGTATTAATATATGTATTTATTATTAATATTTTGCTTATTATGAGTATTATTATATCTTTGTATTGTTCTTTGATTTAACTGATAATTAATTAAATTCTATGTATTTTTTTGTTAATTAACGTTTTAATTAACGTTAATTTCTAAAGTCACTATTTTTACGTAATCTGCAGTGACATTAATAAAAGACTAATAAAGAGTATAGAGATGATGAAAGTATGTACTCATTGCCCTTGAATATTTAATAATCGTTTCCTTGATCTGTCAAGTGATTGTTGATCTAAACGTTCGATATTAGAAACTAAATTATACATGCAAATCAATTTCTACAAATCAACATTATATTGGGATAAAAACTATTATTTACACTTTCTGGGACTAACTTATTTTATATTGTTTTAATATTAATATCGTACAATATATATTACAAATTAACGTCATTTTACTTTATTTCAGGAGACATGATAAAACTTCGAGCAACGGACGCCCGAGCTCGTCAAGAGTGGGTGGACAAATTGCGTGCAGTGACAGAGATGTACACCCGTGCAATAGCCAGTAGTCATCCACCACTTCCACCTCGGGATCATACAAACACCGCCCGAAGTCCTGTGGCGAAGCTTGAAGTTTTGGATGCGTTTGCCAACTGTCGAGAACAAATCAACAAAGCCGAAAAACTCAGCTTGGCTCTGTCCCAGACGATAGAGTCTTCCAGATTGCATCTGGATCCAGACCTTTTGGTCCTCAAAGCCACAACGCACGCAACTTTGCACACTTTGAATCAATGTTTGAATATTTTGTACCAATAGGTGTTCCTTGATTTTGTTCTAAACCCGATAGAGTACAAATTCAACGTCTCGAAAATATCTTGAATTCTGTTTGAACAATAAAAATTCGAACAATTATATTCTAGAATATAAATATTTTAATCATGTTTTTAATATGTTAGTTTATTTTCTAATGTTATTATGTTATTCATATTTTTTGATATATTTGTTTAAAATATTTTATCAAATATAAGTTCAACAATTAACGTTTAATTAATTTGTTTAATGTATAACAAAAGTAATCTATGTTTGGTCAAAAGTATTTTTTAGTTTACATTATTTGTTAGATTTGGATAATAAATTAACATTTACATTATTATAGGACAAGTACAGTCTCTAACCAAATACGAAAAATGATTTTTAAATCTTTTGACAAATACAATTTACTATAAAAACATTGTTCAAACCGAATTTCAAAGAAAAGTATTTTACATACGAGACGTTGACATTATTTATGTTTTCCATTTTGGTGACAGTAATTTTGTTAATTAATTCCTTCTATATTAAAAAAAATGTTTATATAATATAAAATTGTTAATATATAAAATTCAAAGATTTTATAAACTAACTTTTAGAACATAGAAAATTATAAATATAAGTACATACCATTTTTGTCTTAAATTTTGTTTAATTTAGGAAATTAAACTAATGAAAGTTTTCTTGACCATTATCAAGGCTCAATGTTTGGAAACATTTTCAACAAATGCAGAGCTTTATAATTCATTTTAAATATATACGTCGTCCAAAACTAAAGACAATTATTCGTAATTTTAGGATTTTGTAACTAATTTTAATGATAGTACATAACATGTAAAGCAAGTGAAAAAAATACTACATATCATTTATCCGCATTTGTCATCAAATGCAATTCTCTTCCTAATGCCCAGCAAGAACAAGTTATATTTCATAATCATTTTTTTTCATCCTTCACTGGTAAAAATATCAATTTGGAATTGTTTGTTCTACGATGTTTCAATTTTCCGCTACAATAATATATTATATAAATATAATTTGTATTTTTATATATGATACTTCTTCAAGTATGTATATTACATCGTGTAATAATAGTCTGCTACTTAGTCTCCGACATTAGTATTTTTTTCTTGCCCTGTGAAATATGAAAATGTTAATATAAAATTATTATATAATTTAGTATTATCTGTATGATATATTGATCAATTATCAATTATAAATAAGCAATTATCCATGCTTTTGTACATATATATACATATTATATATGTAAATGTAAGATAAAGGTAATATTTATTAAGCATGCAAATGTCAATTTTTCTTCTGAAAAAATAAATGGGTCTTTTAAAATAATCTTTGTCTACTTTGAAATTGTCTCACAGTAATATTCATTTTTGTCTATAATTCCCTAAAGAGCACAATAGTTTCATTGATGATCTTGTGTAGTGAATTCAGTATCAAGGGCAGGAGGTATTTAGGTGAAGGTAAACAACTTTTACGATAATCGTAGAACTGCGAAACACCTAACTAACTGTTCGGATGAAAAATGAAAACAGTTTTACTCGTGAGATGATGCGGTTCACATCAGTCAGTGTATCAAACGTTTATCAGTCAAACATTTTCATTTTAATCAATTTTAACTAAGACTCTTTCAATCAAAGAGTTTTAACTGTTTTGAGTTTATTATATTATAAGAAAGAAGATGGAACGAAAAAATAATGAAAATAATAATTGTGTGGTGATTTCGGTGGGACGAGAGGAATTGACATTGGGATTAGCTGATGCGACAGTTTCGTCGAATTTCGACAGTGAAAGCAAAAAGACTCGAGGATTTCATTTGTCGCGCTCAAAGTGGGATCCGTATCCTTGGGTTGGTTCAGTCGAAAAAGACAGCATTGCGGATTCTTCAGGACTTAGGTGATACTAACAATTCTTATCATCTTGCGAATTAAATTGCAGGATATTTTTTTTGTGATAATTTTTATGATTAGCTTCTAAACAAAGTTTATTATGTCAATTAATAATATTTTAAACATTTAAATTTTAATTTGTTATCTTTTCATTTTTGTATTTTCTATATTGTTCAAACATTAAAAGTTATTCAATTCTGTAAAATATTATTAAATTTTCTCAGTTAGTTCAAAAGTTAATTTTAAGATGAATGTGAATTCTTTAAAACTGTTTAAAAAGTTATAATAACATAGAAAATAAAGCATAAATTAACATTAAAATTGTTTTCATAGACCTGGAGATTGTCTTCTAAAAGTAGACGGCATAGATTTATTGGGTCTGCGAATGCAGGACATCGCAACGTTGATTGGCCGAGATAATCAAGTAAACTTGCAAATCTGGCGTCGCCCAAGAGACGAATTATTTGCTGCGCTCGAGGATGACAAGGATACGGAAATTAATGATGCGTCTTTAGTGAATGCAACGAGTGACTCCAATAAGTCAACGGACGGTGGCACGGCAGTGGCACTGCAGGGACCATTGCCCGAGGTGGCGCATAAATTGGCCAGCACAATTTCAGGGGTCGTTAAAACTTTGGAATGTCCAGTTTGTCTGGAAAGTTCGGCGCCGCCGGTGTCGCAGTGCGTTCATGGACATATATTGTGCGTTGGATGTAGACCAAAAACTGAACGATGTCCGGTTTGCCGAGTAAGACATATATTTTGTTCTTATACATACTTTTCTTTTTAAAGAAATGCACTAAATAATGGGTATAATAAAAATATTCTTTTTATGTAATAATAAATTTTAAAAAGACTTCATTAAACGAGAGTAAAGAAAGATAAGATGATAAAAATATTACAGAGGAATGAAGGGAAATCAATTTTAAAATTGTATGCATTTTTCTGTTTAACTGTTACTCCAATTTCAAAGAAATTCTTCTAAAGAAAAGAATTCAATTATTTCTTGCAAATGACTTATGACTTATAAGACAAGTTTTTTTTACTTCTTGAGAATGTGAATCATTTTAGTCATATAACAGCTTTTAGGTGTGTAACTGTTTTTACTTGTAAAATATTAATTGTTAATTACTTACGTCAACAAAATGCAATTAAAAACAAATAAGTTTTTTGAATATCTATTAATAATACATATTAATATGCGATGTGTTTCATTACTTCATTAAGTAAAAACTGATTCTTTAAAAAAACTATAAAAATTGTTAACAGTGTTAATTTTTCCAATACTAATGTTTTTTGTTTTTATAGAAACTTAATTAAATTTAATATATATTAATAAATACATATGAATAAAAATGTATTTTTTCAGGTACGTCTTGGCCAAGGTCGATGTCTTTTGGCCGACAAATTTCATCGTATTCTACAAGAAAACTTTTCAATTTCACCGGCAATTACTCGCTCAACTGGTCAAAATTATTCTCTTCACGAAAGACTGTTTGGTTGTCGAAAAAATAAGAACAAAGAACGAAGCGATACAAAACCAAGTTCTTCTAAGTCAAAACACTTGTTATCACGACTTCTTCCCTCGAGAAATGACGGAAAGGCATCATCAACAGAAAGTTTACCGGAAGTAACGGCAAAGTCATTGCCAAACGGACGAGACTTTTTATTAAAGAAAACATTTGGCGAACAGTTGGATCGCGCCAAGTCAGCGAGTACCGGAGAATTAACTGGGCAAAATCGAGATGGCCTTAATAATACCACGATATTAAATGTCTCGGGATCATTTTTAAGTGTTCCTCCAACACCACGGTGGGGCGGATCCACAGAATCGATCTCGGATTGGCGATTCAATTGTCCGGTAAACAAGACGGGCTGCCATGAGAAAGTCACTTCCGGTACTGCAATGGAGCATTTAGTCAATTTTCATAATGGACCTTTTGTACATTTTTATGGAACGAAATTGGAATTACCATACCCGTTGCCTTTTGGATGCGATGCCATTTTTATATTGCATTGTTTTGAAGATTTATTCTTTTTACAGGTTTGTTGAATAGTTAACGTAGTTTTTATTTTCATACAAAAAATTTAACTTTTTTGAAAAAACTTTTTATGTGTTAATCTATTCATTTAATGATCCATAGATTATTGAATTAATGAATAATTTTGTCTATGAATCATTAAACGACTGAATCAAACAAATATTTAAATAATTTTGAAATCATTTTACAATATTTTTCTTTGCTTTAATAATCTTGATTTTAGAATACGAATCTCAGTTTTTGGATGAATGGAGTGATTTTAAGTGGAAAAAAGTGGGAATGGACGATCAAAGCGCACACAAACTCCGAAACCATCGAGATTGTCAAAGAAGTAATTAATCTTCAAGAAAGTAGCATTGCATCTTTAGAAGAAAATACCATCGTTCTACCTGAACTATGTTATTACCAACTAAACGTTAATCTTTCAGAATTAAAAGTTGGCGAAAGATTTAAAGTATAACTTTTTAACTTTCATAAATGAAATAAACTGAAATTAGAACAAAATATTAGTTAATTTTCTTATTTATTTCATGAACGAGCGACATTTTAATCTTATTATTAGAACAAGATCAATTAAAAACACTGCGTATGTCAATGAAGAAATTTTTATTATTTCATTTAATTTTACATTTCTTTAGTTTGACTATTTGCATGATAAAGTACGTAATAAATACTTACAATCAATCTAATATCTATCCCCGTCCAAAAGCGGAGGACGAGTTCTTTTATCTCTTTAAATAGTTCATTTTTATTTTTTTGTCTTTATTAATTTTTTCTTTAACGTATATAATATCCACATAATTTTCTTTTGTCGTTGCGCACTAAAAATTACATACATATATAAACATCGAGTCGAGCAAAGCGTCCCAAATCAACCTATGCGTTTTGAGCATTTGACTAATTTAATATAGAACAAACAAATATGAAAACTAAATTCTGTTCGTGTACTTAACAACTAAACATTGCATGGCACATTGTTGAAATGAGTTTTTTTATGACAAAAAGTTCGATTAAGTTTGATCATTTCTAAAGGATGAAATTAGTGAATATGATTTGTTTCAGGACGCTCTGTGTTTGCACTATACAAACATTATATATTTACATGTTCATGCTAGAAATAGAGTGAATAACAAAACCATAAAAATATTTGCAAATCTTTTTTTTTTTTTTTTTTTTTAATTAAGTAATAGTTTTCTTTGTCTACAACGATACAATATCTCAGTAGATTTCGGTAGAAGTATTATTTGTATAATAAATACATCCAATTCAAGTTCACAAAGTATAATGCAAATCAATTCAACTAAATTGATAACAACGAAAATTGCATTATAAAACATATTTTGACAGTATTTAAAAAGCGAAATACTTTATTCAATATTCAAAGTCATTTAACATTCGGAATCAACAATGGTATATATTTTATTTATTTTTATTTATTTTCTATAATGTCTGAAATATTGTGATATATATTCTTTTGATATATAATTACTTTCTATACGTTTATTTTGATATCTTTTTTTGAATATATTTCTGTACAAGTCAACATATATTGTCAATATTTTCCTTTCAATAAAATCTGAAATTTTTATTACATGCATATATAGTTGTAAGCTTTAGAGATCTATAAAACTTACATCATCTCTCTATATTTATCGTAAATATGTTAAAATATGTTCTATAATATTTGTTATGACTGAATTTGTGTATAAACTCGTGCAAAAACAATAAAAATATCAAAATTAAGTTAATAATTACATTAATATATAATTTAAAAAAATAGAGTACATTTAAAAAACACAAAAATAAAATATAATATAATATATATATTCTAAATTGAGAATAAAATAATGCTTCCACCGTGTTATAAGTGTGACGACGAAGTATCACAGAAATAAATTTTGTTTTTTAAGAAAAAAAAATATTAAAACGTAATTCCGCGCAAATTTTAATTACATTTACAAAAGTACAATAAATTAGAAATGGACGATTATCGACTTCGAATAATCATCATCGTTTATTTCGGATTGATCGATTTAATCGATTTTGTTCATTCATTATAATCGCGTATCGCTAATTGATAATAAATGAAACTGTTAAATCGATCGATAATTAATTACTTTCTGTCGATTAATATTGTCATTGATAAAAATTTTAATCGATTAATTCGTATTAACAATTGATTATTATTGAATAATCGTCCATCTCTACAATAAATTACAATTAAATAGATTAATAAATAAGTCATATATGGCGTTCGGAAACAATTATTTACAAATGTTCGGACTAAATCAAAGAGAAGATAGTAAGACAAAATTGTGAAAAAGAATTCGACACTAAAATTGTCATTGAATCGCGATAAAACACGTGGAATGTAATACTTCGTTCAAACACTCGACCAAATGCACGTCTAATCTATATAGTAATATGTAACAGTCGAAATCTAATTTTTTGTATTTTTACTCTCACGAATGTGAAGTCGATCTTTGCATAGAAAATTCATATTTACATTCAACTTTTGTTTTATTTTGTTTTTATATCTTTTACTAAAGACAACCTTTGGTTTTGCGTTTCTACATACAATTGTTAAACATCTGTTTGCGAATAATGCAATATTTATTTCTCTACTGACTAAATTTTTTTTTAATCTTCCAATATAATTTAATAATCGTATAACATGTTTCTCTTTTTATTTTGTTTGCTATCAAGATTTTTCTTTTAATTTGTTTTGTCTTTTTCATTTATATTTAGCATTGTTTTATCTTATTAGAAGAGTTAAGTGGCGTAAGACGAGTTAGAAATTGAAAACAAATTGAAATACTAATAAAAACACTCGAAACATAAAAAAATCACAACTTCCGACTCGCCTTAACTGAAGTTGACTGTACACTTCTTTTTGTTAACACATTTTAAATTGTTTCTTTCACATTCCCCTCTTATCTTGTTCGTTCAACGCCAAATTTACGTGAAAAATTACAAACTTATCAAATTGATTTATTAATGCTTCTCTGAGTTTGCATAAACAGTCCACAATCTTAAGAGATACTTAATTTATCAAAATGTTGAAAATCTATTGCAAAATTCAAGGATATTTTCAGTTTATGAGATTATTTGATTCGTCTAATTCTAATAAGAAATGAACTTTTTTCAAAGTTTTTAATTATAAACTTATTTGCTTTTTTTATCACAAAAGGATAAAATTCATCATCGAAGTGTGTTATTTCAACTACAACAGTTTGTTTCAGAGCTTTTGTACAATCTACGAGTTTACGAATCTTTGGATAGTAAAGACTAAAAAGCGGTGCAAGTGACGCGGTGTTTATACCTTGTTTTTTATCATTTTTTCTTGTTTCTGTCAATTCTTAAAAAGTTTCGTACTTTTAATTTCTTTTTATGTTTTTCATTAGGATCGCACATTTAAGAGAACGCATGCGCAGAAAGATTTGCAATATAAAAGTCTGTATCTGTAATAAAATTAAAATAAAAAAACATACATCACGAAATTTAAATGTTACAAAATTTACATCTAATCCATATATATAAAATATATATGCATATGTACATAATTCAATAGTTTTCGCAAATTTACCGTTGAAATGTCTGTTGAAAATTTACAATCAGATCTCGACTTTGTCATAATAAAAAAAAAGTAAAAACAATTTTATTTATATTACAAAATTATAAAAGAATTATGAAAAGAAGTTAAAAAAGTAAAAAAGATGTAAGTGAATTATTGTTGTTCTTTCTGTTGCATTGCTCTTGGCAGTGTCGGATTCGATATATCGAAAAATCGATTATGTGCTGATATATATGTCTTTTGTAATTTGTTGTTGTATTTTGATTGTCTTTAATATTAATCCTGGAGCATGTGAACGAAGCTAATGGGAAACATGCCTCGACGTTCAGGATCCCGTTCCAGCGCACCCTCCATCCAATTATCGTCGTCGGTGTGTTCGTTGATGACGATGATCACTTCGCCTTCGCGAAATGATAATTCATCATCATTATCGGCATCACAGTCGTAAAGTGCACGACAACGACGAAGTCCTCCCAAATTCGACACCATTGGTGGCTGTAAAAATTACAATCCCATGTTATATAATCAGATTCAAATTATTTAACGCTTAACAACATATATTTGACAATTCTTTTGACAAAGTTTGTTTTTTTTTTTTTTTAATTTTAATTACAAATTTAATTTATTCAAAATTAAAACAAATATTTAATTAAATTTAAAATATTTATAATTTTATAACTTTGATGATTTTAATTTTATTACTTTTACTTGTTTGAAAGTAACTCGTTTATTTACTCAAAAGAAATAATTTAATGAAATTTTAATTATTATGATCAAATAATAATTTATTGATAATAATTAATAGAAATTTCGACTTTGTCAAAATTATTAAGCATAAAATAATAATATCAACCTAAAAGTTCAGCAGTGCTCTGTTTTGAATCAAGCACTTTTGGTGATAATCAATAAGTCAGTACAATAACGATGATTACGAGAAATTACACTATTATTATAATATTAATTAATCAAAATTGCGTCGCTGTTTTTGAGCACAAAAAATATCACAATTTTAGCAGTAGATAATGTGCACGAATTATTGGAATTATGATTTCCAACTTGCTGCCTCTAAAAAAGCTGTCCTTTTTTTAAATGCCACAATTTATTGGTTTGTGGTTTTTCGCTAAATGTTATTTTTGGATCGATGAACATGAATAATGAAAATTAATTAAGAATATTATTCCTGATATTATAAAATTATTATAATTAATTTTATCAGCATTAATTACGTATAAATATGGTAATAGAATTGAAGATAATACATACAATTTAATAGAATCAATGTTATGTACAAAGTTAAATTAAAATGAATCCAATTAATGAATGTCGATAAATTTGCAAGATTCAGTTATATAAAACTATACAAACGACAACAAGTAAACTATAAATCTTTGTAGCAATTTATAACATTTAATAAACAAAGATATTAACATAAAATGCGAGACGATTTTATTCAATTTATACGTACACCGATAAAAGAAACATGCTAAAATATAATTATAATAATGTAATTATAATATGAAATATACATTTTGTTGTTTATCACGATATCTATACGATATTTGAAGCACCCACAATTGACATGCTATATATGCACAATGAATGATGGTATAATAAATTAGAATGTCACGACGGAAACTTTGGTCAAACTAAAAAAAGAAATCTATATATTATAATGATTAAAAGTATGATAAATATAGTATTTTTTTAATCAAAATATATATAATACGATATAATAATTCATGAATCCAAAGTTTCCATTAAAAATAAGTTTAATCTGCAAATCAATCTGAAATCAAATAAATCAGGCATGCCAAGAATTGCTACACTTGAAGAAACAATTAACATTTTGTACACAAGAATAAGCGTAATATATAATATATTAAATATATATATATATATTGATATACAAATGAATGTATAATTTAAATGGCGCAGTTTATATTTGATTGAATGCAGTTTTGTTTAAAATTGTATTTTAAGATGGTGGATAACATTTATGAATGAATGACAAACATTTAGATGAACCTTTGCTTCCCAACAAAAATTACAATTAGACAAAATAAAAAACAAAGTAAATAATTTCTTGTTGAAATTTAATTAATAATTGTTTATTAATAAAGATAATTAATGTTTATTATAAAATCATTAAGAAAAAACAAGGAACATATTAAAAATTTATACACACAATAATCACAGTGTAAAACAAAAAAAAATCATAACTGAAGGTCCGAATTGATTCAAAGGTTCCAATTTTGTATTCAAAGAGAAATGCAAATATTTGCGTCCGTGTTTGGGTTTTGGCTCAGAATTCGCAATCGAGCACTTTATACGTTCCATAAACCTGAAAATCATTCAAACAAAGAATTAAATAATTTTTTTTAATTTTAATATAACTAAAAAATTTCCATTCAAAGTTTCTTCTTTCATTTATAAATGTTTATCCACATTTTTACAATTCAAATTTACAATACTAACAAGAGAAACTAAGAAATATAAAAAGAATTCTAAAATTTACGTGTCTAGTTTCAAACTAATTACTTGAAAAATTACTTTGATAAGTTGACTTTTACGTTGAAAATAAAATGTATTTATTAAAAATCTTACTAGAAATTCGTTCGACAAATGAAATTGTTATAGAGCGAGATTTTTATCTTGAAATAAACGTTTAAATAACAACATCACGCATGCTTCTCAAGTGTAGCATGCCTAAGTGTGGGGTGACGAGAGATTACCAGATTCACGTTTTGGAGCAACGGCGAAGGCTCCTCAGCATAGCTCTCAAGTCTGGATCGGTCCCTCCGCTATATCAACAACGGTTAACGACAAATACAATCAACAACCGCTTTTTTTCTTTCTTTCAATCTTTGCATGCAAATATTATCTTTCAATATTCAATTCAAACTTTATCTTGTATAATTTTATCATTTTATTTTCTTTTCTTTTTAATTTTTACTTCTTTCCAATTCTTTTTCTTAATACTTACAATTTTTACTTTTCTTAAATAATAATTGTGACTTTTTGGTATAAAGAATTAATGTAAAGCTTAGTCAAAGCGCAATTTGCTTTTTCGACTTATTTGCAAGCTCTTTTCACGACCCTTTAAATTCCGGACCGAAACAGCGGCACCATCTGCAATAGTCTTAAGGTTGTTTGTCCAAATGGAATAATTGAATCTCACCTTCCTCGGTGGAGGAACCGGATTGCTCAGTCCATGATCTGAGCACATCGAACTCAGAGACTCATTACTACGACCATTACTCAGTCGTGAAGAACTGATGACAGATGGCGCTGGTGGCGGCGGGTTTCGTGGCCTTTGTAACGTTGAGCTGTTTAACTTATCTAAACCTAATGTCAAAAACAAAAAAGAGCATAAAATTAGTCACTTATTTTGATTTCATATATATTATTATACAATTAATAATTACAAAGATTGAACGAGAATTTTGAAAATTAATAAAAGTTAGGAATTGTAGAAATTTGAATTAATTTGTTAAGGTATAATTTCTAAAAGTTCTTAACAAAATTTGTATTTTGAAATATAAAAAAACAGGGTGTTTATAAGATAGTAAAGAAGTACATTACAAGTCTACAATGTTTAACTAAAAATATATACAGCAAAAATAAACTAGATTTTTCACAATGCATTGCAAAAAATAACTAAAGCTAAATATTTAACTTTATTTATTATATTTATATATATATATGATCAAATGATTATTTATGCTTAATTAATTAATTTAATTAAGTTTTTTTTTGTTTAAGTATTCTTATTTGGCTTATTTATTGTGTCTGTTTTATCAAATTGAGTTAGAATTATATTGCATTTATAATCACAATGCATTTTGGTACATCTGACATTCTTAATGTCTTAAAGAATTGGGGAAAAAGAAGAAAATAAGTTTTTAGGAAATGTTCATTCCAGACGTGGAATTTTAGTAAAAATGAAGTTATACAGGATGATTTTGCATATTTTTAAAATTATATTTCAAGATATCTTGTATCACAGATAAATGATTAGTATTAATCAAGTATGATTTTAAATTATTATAAAATATAAGATTACTACTATATTATTTTATTTTCAATGATTCAATCATAAAAGACCATTACTAATCATAAGTAATCTTTCTTCCCGAACTATTATTTGATTTTGTTTATGAATTCTGATAGATAATTAAAACATTTATGATTCTTCTTGATTATCATTTATTATTAGTAATCATCAATCATAGATCAACATGGAGTATCACTAATCTTTGATTGTAAATCATTATTTTAATTACATTCCCTCCTTATAGATTATCATTGATTGATGATAATAAATCATTAGCAATCTTAGATTATTATTCTGAACTTTTCATAATCCATTTTACCATAGAAATTGACTCATCATATAAATTTACCATTATAAATTTGATTGAAACTTTGTAATAAGTGATTATTGATCATTGTAAATCATTATTATGCTAAATGGTCATTGATCATTAATCGATTATTGGTTACAAATCAATCACCCTGTATACTCAATAAAAAATTAACTATTCTTAAAAGGAGAAGCCACAAACATTGAATTATTAATAAGTAGCGATACCAGTAACACCTTCTGCGAGCCTGGTTACCGTACACGAACAAAAAAAATGGAAAAAAAATGAAAAGTAAAAATGATTATCTAAAAGGATAAAGAAGCAAAGCAATTGGCGGGCCACCTACCGTTGAGCGTGTGTTTAGTATCATATCTGCGTAAGCTTTGATAACAGCTAAGATTTGAGTGCGGAATTAAATGGAACTTGCCGTGTCCCGTGGAGGAGTCGCTGCTGGGCGAGCGCTTGTGGTGTTGCCCGTTAAGGCTATTTAAGTTATGCGGCAAGGTGTGGATCGAGTGGCCGGCAAGAATGGGCTCGCTGGTCGTGCGGCTGTGCGATGCCGACGATGGCAGCGTGCCGTAGTGCACGGACGACCCAACCACCGACGACGGCGGCGGTGGTGGCGCCACGCGCTTCTTTAACGACCCGTGAAAGTTAACCGATATGTCCGGCACCATGGCGGATGCGACTGCAAAGAAATGTTTGCCTCATATTTTCTCTCCGTTCAGTCTTCTTCTTCTGTTTTTTACTTTCTTTCCAATGAATTAACAACAATGCATGAGGATGGCGCACACTCGTGTAGATGGCGCTGAACTATGAATGCTTTTAAGATCGACCCGTGAAGAATTTTGTTGATGATTTTTTTGGTTTTTCGTTGTTGACTTTTGGATTCTTGCAAAGCAATGGCGAGACAGTTTTCAAGTTCGGGTTGGAAATGATATCATGAAAGTAGTGTGGTTTTGAAAATCATCTTTTCAAAGATAAGGCGGTGATCATTTAGAAGGATGCTCGATTTAGAAATATGTATGAACAAGTGAACTGCTTGGTATGAGATATTTCACAGCAAAAGCAATCTTTAGTTTGATTTTGAGGGTCATGGTTTGTTATAAAGTTGATTATGAATTTAAATTGATCATAGATTATCATTGATATTTGGTTATAGATCGGAAATCATGTACAGTAATGATTAACCATGATTACTGTACTTCATCAATAATCTTTGATTATTATGAATGATCGATCACTGATCATATTATATAATATTAATAATAACAAAGACTATTTAGATAAAAAAACTTTAGAAAAAAGAACAAAGTGGATGGATGAGAAATGAATGATAACTGCTGATTTTGTTTGAAGACTTGCAATGAGTGGACGAAGAGTGTCATCGAGATGAGAATAAGAGAACGAAATTTGATTGCATCCACACAAGACAACAAAGTCGCGTGAAATTAAGCAAATGAAAAAATAGAAAATTACTGTGCCGATCAAATGCTTTTACAAGCACAAAAAAGCCAGCTAAAAACTCGGGCGATCATCCTCATGTTATCTTGTCCGAAAAAAAAGTTAGGCTTAAAACTTGATTTTAACACAGTTTTTTAAACACATTTTCTACATTTTCAGTTTTCATTTCAAAGGTATTTTAGAATCTCAAAAGTATCAATTTTTGTTTTCATTCAATGCTTCTTTTTCATTTACTTATTAGTTTTGTTTTAATTACACCCTTTTTTCTTCGGACAATTGATAAAATTATGCAAATAAAAATAGCGCAAATTAAATTTTACGAAACAAAAAACTTAGAAAAAAATTTCGTTAGCATGCAGCTAAACTAAATGTCTAACTAGTTTTATACTAGAAGTTTTACAGACATCCTTGCTAATTATCCTGTGAATCAAACTTGTTCTACAATCTTTTTATATACAGAAATATTTTCATTATAAAGAAAAGAAAAAAAATTTAAAAAGTTATAAAAAAAAAAATGGAATAAGTGAACACTTATGTATGTACCAATAACAGGCTTGCGAGATTGTGGCGGTGGCGGTGGTGGCATTTGTTGACGATTTGTGCAAGAAACCGGGGAGGAACCACTTTGCAAACTATCGCAAGTACTACTTCGACTTCGTAAAGTTACCGGCGAATCTCCCGAGTTTGTACCACCACCGCCGGCATAAGACGGCGGCCGACTTCGTGTTTTCTTCTCTGGCGTTAAACACCCATTCTGAAAATTACATTCAACAATTATCTTATTACAAAAATTAAGTTACAATAAAATATTATTAAATGTAAGAAACTGGATTCTAATGAATTTAAGTTTCATTTAATATTATTTTCATCAACATATGATTAATTAATATTAAATATTTTATTTTCTTCAATTTTACATAATTATTTAATTTTCTTAAAAGAGTGCATTTTTGTTTTTCTCTTTTATACTTACTCTATCTTCAATGATTGTTTCGTCATCCGAGAAGTCTGTTGATCCCTCATCGTGTGATAAATTCCAATCGATGTTGACATTATCGAATAACGTCTTCTGTCGTTGTACCGCATGACTTAGCTAAAAATTAAAAAAAATGGATATTACAAAGTTATTAAGTAATGCAGCTTATTTCACATTATATTGCACATGTATATGCAAAAAAGTAATCAAAAGCAAAATTATATATTATATATTTAATAATAATAATAAATAAATAAAAATTATTTATTATTTTATAATAACAAAATAATTTGTATTATTTCATTTCATATTTTCTATCGTATAAATACATTCACACTGTTTTTAAAGTGTAGTTTATAATTTGATTTAGTTCATTATACATTTTATTTGTTAATGATAAAAATATACCAATTCTTTGCAAGTATGATGTCCGTATTCCTGTGCAATATCCAATGGTGTTTTGTCCATTTTATTTCTCACCATAGGATCCGCGCTCGCTCTCAATAATAATTTCATGGCCTCAGATTTATCGTGTTTAGCACACAAATGCAACGCCGTGTCACCGTCCAGAGTGGCTTTGTCAATTCCACCACTGGGCATATTTTGCACCAAAAAATCAACGATGTATAAACTGTTTCCCATTTCACGTAAAATTGCTAAATGAAGCGCGGTTTCTCCAATATCCTAAAAGTATCATTTTTAGTCATTATTCCATAGGTCTTTTTCCAATTTTCTATATACACAGATTTATTTTATTATTCATTTAAATCTAGTTTTTAGCCATACTATAAAATAATAAAACAGAAATAAAGTTTATTAAATGCATTTAAACGTAAAACAGTGAAAAATCAATATTATATTTCATATACATTTATTCTTTGTAATAAAATATGTATCATATTTAAAAATAATTGTATAAATTTACCGAAGTAGGTAAGGGCGCCGCCAAGTCGACATTTTCGGCATAAACTTGCAAGAGATGCTGCAAATCTCGATTATTGACAGCATGCTCGAGATCCGATAACAAATCTTTATCATCTGCACACGTATTCATTACGTATTTTTTATCCACGTATTTCGCGCGTATAAATTCGTACCTTTCTTCCCTACAATAGAAACACATAATTAATTTATTTGCAGTATCAACCATGCTAGATAAAGTCGAAATAACCAGTTTATCATAAATTTTGCTTTATTGGATAAGAAATGTATTTTTAAAAAAGAATCCCAGACCGTTAACATTTATTTTAAGCAACGACAGTGACTTCTTTGGCTTCGAAATACAATGTTTGCAAATATATGACCAAGCAGACTTTAGTGATTTTACTATCTTATGTAATACATTGATTTATTTTCGTTTCATGAACTTTATAGTATTACTTTTCTCAAAATTCACTTAATTAATTTTAGTTATTCTATAAATAAAAAAAAGTCAATATCAAAAATTGGATCAAAATATAAAAATGGCCCTAATTGAATTGTATTTAAACATGACGATATATATATATGATGGGGCTTTTAAACTAAATACATGAGTTTATTTAATAAATAATATCGATTTGTTTGCGCGCCTGCTCGTACATCCCATGACTCACATCGAGGACGTGGGCGATGGCTTCAGGTTGTGATGCAACGTCGCTTCCATGACGTCGTTGAACGTTTGATTGGTCATGTACCTCGCAAGCAACAACTGGGCTGTGCCCACATTATCCAGTGTCAATGATTGTATCCGCGATATGTGCACACCAAGATCCCTGTGTATTCCGCTGCACTCAATACAAACAATTATCCCGAAATTTGTCGACAACCACGTTGCATCTGTTGATATAATAAAACAATGCATTACATGATATTATATTATATTACATTATATCAACGTTTTAATCAAAATCTAGAATATCTTCCATTTTATTGGAATTGTAGAAGTTCCGATTTTATTCAAAAACTAGGACATCTCAGATTTTATTGGAAATTTAAGACGTCTTAAATTTCATTTGAAAACTAGGATTTGTCAAATTAAAGCGAATGATAATAATAATAATATAAAACACATTTATCGTACTATTAAATACCACAAAATAATGTTAATATAATTTGATATTTAAATTATTTAATAAAGTTTGAAATATTCTAGTTTCCAAGTAAACTGCCAATATATTTAACAAATACAATTCATTGATAAATAATTTAACAATAAGAAAATATCACAAATAGAAGTCTTTTATTTCTCAAATAATTAATAAACAAGGAAAATTAAAAGAAAATTCTTAGTTAATCATATTAATTTATGCTCTACTTGTTAAAGAGATAAAATAAAATCAATATGAACCATTCATTGAACTCTACAAAGTTGTATAATATTTTCTTTTTTAATGCTACTTTATCGTAATAAGATTTATAATAATAATAATGAGATATAAACACATTTTTTTTCTATATCATATAATATAAGACGGACAGACCGTTCTGTGACGAGCAGTCGCAGCACTGATCATTTCCGGGTAACCTCATGACACATCGTATAACAGCCTGTTGAAGTTCAACTAAACTAGGATTTCCTTGGCCGGCTTCCGCCTTTCCGCTCGCATCGAACGCCCGCAATAAGGCGCGTTCTTTGCAGTTGACTAGAACAGACATCCAAGCTCGTTGATCCGCTTCATCTTCTGCTTGAAAGTGATAAGTTCTATTATCTGCAAAATATAGTATAACACAAAATTATGTCAATTATATCATTAATGTTTTTGAGTTAATAATACAGAATAAATTGAATTTGCAAAATAATATTACGAAGTCAAATTTCAAGTTTAATAATGTTGATTATTAAATATGTAATGTTTATATATATAAAGACTTATTATGATTTTGAAAGATTAATTATCAATGAGAAGGAATACTGATAAATATTTATTAATAATTAGATTATTAATGCTCATTAATTTTCTAATAAGTAGCAAATATTTATTAGTAATGATTGCAAAAATGATGATGCATTAATGGTGGCACGATTGATAGTATGATATGAGTCTATAATTGTAACATTAATGATTACCAATGTTGATATAATCATGAATTATATATTATTAAAGATAGTTAAGCAATAATAATCATTCAAAATAGTAAAAATAATAATAAATGATTAGATGCTAGTGATCAAAAGTAATATTCACAACATCTTTATGCATTTTTATTAGTACTTGTTAATGATTTCTTAAATAATGATACACTGAAAATGTATTACTTTTTATCAAAAATCATCAATAACTATTTAGTTTGCAATAAATCATAATTCTTTTGCAATTAATTATTTTTTAATTTATTTTCCATATATATTTCGTTTTTCTTTAATTTTAAATAAACATTAAAATATAATAGTATTAAAGCAATTTCATTCGAGCAGAATTATTGAAAATCATCAATTTCGACAGAAATTTTCAGTATTAAATAGTTCATATTATTTAAAGTTAATTTAATAATAAATAAGTCAAACAAATTTTTAAATATTTTTTCGCTAAAAAATTACTTCACTAAAAATGTGCTTTTTGATTATTATTTATAAAAAGTTAATTGAGAAGAAAATATCAAGATCATTTCATTTCTTAAAATACGTAATTCTAATATTATAACACAGTATTATAATAAATCAAAACATTTTGTTACTTTATTTAATATTATATTAAAATTGAATGAATCTAATAAATACTATATCGACTTTACTATTTATTTAGTTAATTTATTTAATTAAGTTAAATAGTAATTAATTAAGTATTAATTTAATTTATATAAATAAAATAAAATAATATTAATAAATAATAGGGTTGATAAAAATCACGATTTTTTTCAAAAAATCAAAACAATCGATTTTTTTGATTGAAATCAGATTTAAATCCGATTTAAATCACAATATTAAAAATATGAATAAATAAATGTAATTTTTAGTCAATTAAATTCATTTTTTTTTAATTTTCTTATTTAAGTTAGTTTTCTTAACTTTCTTAGTTTCTTATCTCGGTTAGTCTTGTTAGTTTTCTTACTTTTATTTTTTTAGTTACCTTTTTTTAGTTTTCTTGTTTTTATTAATTTTCTTAGTTTTCTTATTTTAATTAGTTTTACA
>JABFPJ010001929.1:0-22208 GCA_022817425.1 Gryon sp. ZL-2020 | reverse complement strand
GGGGGTTTTCAGGGGATTGTCAGAAAATTTTCAGAAAGTTTGAGATGACAGGGTTTCGCCTGGTCGAAGCCGGGGCTTTAGCTAGTAAAAATTATTTTTTAATTATCATTTATAGATTTTGTGTTATTTAGACATTGACTATGAAAATTACAAATGTTCAGGTCTATTTAAAAAGTCAAGTCTAATTTTATATGTAATTTTATGATATTTTTTACGTTGATGTCGAGTTGTTTTTAGACTCATAAAGGCTATAGTAAATTTTATTTAAAGTATAGTAATTTTTATTAGACTTTTATTAAGCGTGAAGATAAAGAATATAGAATTAAGATGACTCAATTTCACTTATTAGTCGCACAGTTAAGTGGAATATTATTCTTGATAATCTGCGCGATAAATGCATCGAGATAATTGTATCGCTTTGATAGTCTGAATAAGACGTGCCATTCAAAGTTGGCGAAATTGTCTTATTTATTCATAATGTTTTTATGGGTAATGTTTTTTCCTACTTTAATCTCATTTTGTCTTTCAGCTTAATTATTGTCTGATGTCTCGACAGTAATTCTGCTGAATTACTTCCTTTATAATTGTCGAATTACGGAAATAATTGTCAATAATAAAATTGTCGATAAAAATTATTTCTCAAACATCATTTTAAATGATTTTTAAACAGATTTTATCCGTAACGTTGATTAAACCGGTAAACAAGTTGCAAATAATACTGTTAAACAAACAATAAGTAAACTCCATTAAAATGATTCAATTTTTTATTATACCCTACAGCTGCACTTAAAAGTGAAATACGTTTAAATCGAAAACACACTGACCGATGCAAAACATACATTATTAGCTCATTAAACATATAAACCCTGACTTGATTTAATATCAAGTATGAAATGATCGCGTATGTGTCGACGAATGTATTGAACGTAGTATATTTCGCAACTAGGGAGGAAAGTTGCCGATTCTGGATGAGTGTGAGGTTTCAGGAGGCGTATATAGCAATCTCACAAGGGTATAATCGGCAATTTTTTTCCTAGTTGTGAAAGGTATTTTTTTTACAAGTGCATTAAAAAGATCTTTTCCTCCCAAGGGAGAGAAAATATCACTTTCTTTCCACTTTTGAAAAACACTTTTTGACGGAAGAAAAGATGTATTTTCGATAAACGTGTAAAAAAATATTTGTGTAAGCATGAAAGTCACAGCGTTGCAATTGACATTGAACGTTGGCTCAGCTGATGTTGAATTTGGATTGACATATAGCGTGAGTGTCGACACAAACGAAATGATTATTTGCGGGGGGTCCGATCGGATTAATAAATTGGGCCGCAGTCGTAGCTAATATCTCGCGCGAGCAAATAATTGGTTCTTCTAAGTTGAAAGAGACTCTGATTGCATTGACGTTACGATACTCACCTCGAGCCTCAGGGCAGGCTTTTGTTGGAACGTGAAATGTGTAGACTCTAATGCGATCTTATTAAGCCGTCTGCGTTCCACCAATCGATTAAGTGCTTCTCGAATTTTGTCGCCGTCATTAGTATTGGCGAAAAAGTGGAAAGTTACCTCCGACGACGATCTGTTCAACATTCAAATTACGACAGATATCAGACGGATGTACGACACTCGTGCAATCAGCTCATTTTCTACTTATTAAAAAAGAAGGAGAAATAAAAAAAGGTGAAAAATTTGCATAATCGCGTCGAGGGAAATAAAATTATGCGATTCGCAGGATTTATATTTCAGAGACCGCATGTGACGAACTGCCGTGCAAATAATTAACATTCTGCGCGAACTCATTAAAATTATTATATCTCGGTTTCTAGGGATCGATGCACGAAGCGCTTTGATATTCATTTTTTTAAGCTCTGTCAAAGTGCAGCGAAAATGATTTTTTTTCCCATCCAATTTTTATCTTCATGTGTGATTGTATTATACGTTTATTGTTTGATGGATCTGTTAACTTAGTTGATGAAAAAAGTTCAAAAAAGTTCCAAATGTTAATTTTATAGACAACAAATTGTAATATTTCTGTAAAATTGTTAAATGTCTGCAAATGTTGAATAATTATGAGTTTACTTTGTAGTTAACATTAAAATGTAAAGCTGTATTAACAGAGTTTAAAATCAAAATTAAATGTTTAATACGAAATATTTTATGAATAAAATGTATATGAAATCTTGGTACGCAGATAACAAGATGATAATTTTTATTATTCTATAATAAAGGTGCATTTAATATATTTAAAAAGGTAATAGTGATGTCATAAATTGCAAAAGTTATAAAAATAACTAATTATAACTTACAGTTGCGAAATCAAATCATAACTTAGTTTACAGTTACAAGTTATCATGAATGTAATTTAATTGTACAAGTTATAAAATATAACTTTTTTCATTACTTTGTATTCATATTATATCTGACTAAAAAAATAATAATAAAAATAACATAAATCAAATTTATAATTATATTATAGCTTATTATGTAATTATACATTTATATAATACTTTTTTTTTAATTAGAATATACAAAATATCTTAAATATATACATTCAGACATTAAAGTATAATGTCTAAATATCTACAAATTAAAGCTGATACGAATCCCGCTATTCGAAATATAATCTAATATTGATAATTTGTTATGTTCTAATGATTTATAATTACGACACACTTTAATTGAGTCACGTTTATAATTGAGATCCGTTGAATTCATTATCAAAAACAAATATTTTGGTGCACAGCAAATTGCACATTATTTCCACTACGACGACTCTGAAATCATTCAATGTACTAGAACGAAAAAAGAACCTGGATTGTGTTTTCTTTAAGCAAGAAACAAAATATTCTTCTGTTCACAGGTTAATTTCATTCATGTACTGTTAATTTCAAATTACAGTAATAAAGACGTCAAAGATATTTTACATCATTAACAAAAAGTAAATGCAACGTGTAAAAAATCTATATAAAAAACAAGAGACTAAAATATATATATATATAATATATGTAACATCAATTATAATTTACATTATAATACTATAGTATATAAAAAATATGTACAAAATGTTCTATCAAGTACATATTTAAGTATGCTACTTTTAATTAATCTAATATTTCATAACAGTTTTATAATGAAAAATCAACGAAAATTTGATATACATGAATATTTTCATAGTAAATAACTTTATCGATTCAGAAGTTTACGCGAAATAAAGTTGTTTCAATGCATATACATAATTTAGCATTTCCATATTATTTGTTACACTTATTTTTTAACATAACTAATAAAGTTAACAGCAAATATCGTTGTAGAAATACTTTAGATTATTTGAAAGAAACTAAAAACTAAAGCCAAAAATATACCAAAAAATCTACAACAGCGACAGAACATTTCATGTGTATATAAAAATGATTGCAAATATTTGTTGAAAATGTTGACAGTTACGTACGTCACGCTCAATACTTTTAGATCTTCCATGGAGCTAATATTGGAATTTTTCAAATACTCCGTCAGCTGCAACGCAAATAAATATAATTACTTAAAACATTTTGCACACATTTATTCTAAAGGCGGTGTTATTCCATAATGAAATGATTCGAGTTGGAAAATTTATTTAGTCGCTTATGACCTGGCGTATAAATTCGGCATATTTTTATATGTTTTAGTCAAGTGTGACGTTTCGTGTGAACGATCTAATTACTTTGTCGAGTGTGAAAAGAGTTTATCGAGAGAAATGAAAAGTTATAATGCGAGTAAATAATTCGATAAATTTACATTACGATTATGTATTTACTCTAAATAAGCAATTTTCATTAATTAATGTAAATAAGTTATATAATATATTGAAATGACATTTTATATAAAAAATAAATATTGAATTTTACTACTTAAACTGGCAATTAAATTATTTCTATTTTATATTTTAAGATTTAATTTAATTTAACTTAATTTAATTTAATTTAATTTAGAAAGTGAAATTTGCTGTAAGAATTTGTTAATTAGTTTACTTAAAAAGCTTTTACTTAAAACTGCGTGAGTTAGTTGCTCATATGTTATGTGAATTGAAATAATTTGTACTGACTTTTATAGTATATATCGTAAAAGTTGTATTATCTACCGTGGAATTTGCAATTTGATCGTAAAAGTTCGATCAATAGCAAATTGCTTTGACTGTTGATGAACTTTGTACTTAAGGAGGTCCCAGCGCCGGTGATAGAATTTCAGTTACGTTAGGATAATGATTAGTAAGTGAAGTTCAATATATAATGAATCAATATTTCGATTTAAGAGTCTTAATAAATAATCCCGGCTAATCCGGTTATAACTAAATACAAGAATTGCTAAATAATTAATACTCAAAACATTAAGTTCATATAATATACAGTTCCACATTAGTTCACATCTGTATTAGTTATTATCGATAATTGTGTATATTGATGAATTAAATACATAGATGAATTAAAAATTGCTTATAATCATTATATACATTGCTATTAAATTAAAGGTCCATTAACTGAAATAACTCTCTAAATTCAAATAAGTGAATATTCACTTACAATAAGTCCAAAGTCGTCCACTTACGCCAAAAAGTGAAAATTTTCACTTATTTTAAGTGAAAAATACAATTAAATTTTCACTTTTTGCAATTAGTGGACGACTTTTGACTTATTCAGATTTAGAGAGAACAATTAAATGAAAACTTAATGAAATTATTTTCCAGTCCACCTTCGACATTTTGATCAAATTCTTGAACAACTTTGCAACATTCTTTAAACGTGTTTTTCATTGATTTATATTAACATACGATACTTTAGAAAGAATTTGCAAGATTTTTAAAAATTTGCTGAAAAAAATTACTGAAATATTTTTTATAAAAATATTTCCAGATATTGGTAATTTTATATCTCAATAATTACTCAGTTAAATGTAAAATTCAATGTAAACATAAATTTATTTTACAAAATATTTTTCAACAAAAAATGTTCATTAATTCATAGCAAAGGATATTTTTAAAGCAATATTTTCTCAGTATGCATTCTTTTTTATTAATATAACTGCGTCTTTTTCTTGACTTTGCGGATTGTTCGCTTTCACATAAAACTAACGAAAATGACATAAGATGCTGACGTATATATATTTTACGGTATTATACGTTTACGTTTGATCGCACGTCACTAAAGTGCAGGATAAGTCTGTGCGGTCTGTAATAAAAGTGGATTTCAAAATCTTTTGAGGCACCCTGAAGACTCGTATTTCGATTTGCCTGCGGTGAGCTTGCAGCAATGTCATTTAAGGGTGAGTAGTTGAGTTTAACTCGTCGTCCGTAGGGACGAAACAAACACCGCATTTATTGCGACATCCTTTGGACGATAATATTTGAAGAGCTGCTAACATGCCGCACGTTATGTTTATTATTCGCTGTTTGTTGTTTTCATCACAGTGCCATTTCCCGCTACAAACAGCGTGTAATTAATATTAAAGCCCGTCGATTATATCAGTAAAAGTTGATTGTAGTTTGATAAATATCAATCAAACTTTTTGTTTATTTCACTTCGTTTAACACAGCTTTACACACAATTTGCTATTACACTGAGATGACTGAGATTTTACTCAATAAATGATTAATTCAATGTTCAACATTGCAATTTACGACGATCCATTTTCAAGGGGTTTATTATACAAGTAACTGTAAATGATTATTTGCGAGTGTGAAAAATCATTCGAGTTTTTGAACTAGGGAAAAATATATTTTTAAATATATGTGAAATACATAAAATATATTTTCGACAAAAATATTCTTAATAAATAAAAATATGTTTTAAAAGTATATTTGCAAATATATTAATATTTTTATATATGACATATATATATATATATGCACATATACATTTAAATAATAATTTAAATGTATATGTGCAAAAATACATGGAACATATAGTTTAAGCGCAAAAAAGTTACATATTTGTAAACATATATAGGGAATTGAAGGAATAACTGTAATATTTATACAAATTAAGTTTATACTTTGATATAATATGTAAATGATTTGCAAAGGTGAACTTCAATTACATATTCTAAACAATAATTTATCAACGTAATTGCACTAACATTCGTGTACAAATTAGTGCTTGAAATAAATTATAATAATGTAAACATAGGTGAATTTGATTAAAGTGTATATGGTAATGGATTGACAGAATATTCAATATGAAAGATTAAATCAGACATAGAATTGAAGCTTTACATGAAAATTCAAACATCATCTGTTTGAATTTGAAATGACAAGGAATAGAAACGCGAAACTTGTGCCGCCTAATCCATTTCAATTTTGGTGTAAAAACTTTATGCATCTTGCAACAACTTGAAGATTTAATTTTGCTTGTTGAAAATTAAGTTGAAGTAACAAAATAATGCTTCAGTTGATTAGTATTCAAAATTTAATTTATTAGCGCCGCGAATCAAATTCAATTATTCGGATTTTGGTTTATACATAGACAAAATCCATTCTGAATGAATTGTAACAGTGAAGTTATGCGGTGTAAAAATGGCTGTGTAAATAAATAAATTAAAATCGACGCAGCTAAATGTTAAATCGATTAAACGTGCAAATTTTCCGACAGCATTTTCGATAAAATCACAATCGCAATGTGCTTCTAAAGAGACGAATAAAAAGAAAGAGAAAACAAAAGAAAAAGAAACATAAAAATTTTAAATGCACTTTTATTTCTCTTTTTATCTTGACGGTGTAAAATATTTTACGAAAGATATAAATTTGAAAAATTATCAAAGAAATTGAGTACCAAAAAGAAGAAGAAGAAAAAAAAGAAAGAAAGAAAAACACACAAAAACAGTAAAATGAGACATAAAATTTCTTTTTTTGTACACATTTTCTGTTTCTGAGATTATAAAAATTGATTTAAGCGATTGAAGTTTACAAGATTTACGAATATAAAAGTTGCCATTATGATGTTGGGAATCGTAAGAAAACGACGTTGTAAAGTGTGAAACAATGTACGTAAGTCATAAATTTGAAAAGAATCAGAGTCCGAAGCAGATTTGTTTCATTTATGATAATCTGAAAAACTAGCACAAAGTAGAATAGGATCTTCCTGTTTGTGAAATACTTCATTCTCTTCCTTTTGATAAGAACCATCATGCACGAAAAAAGTGAATTGCGTTGAGAATACACTGAGTTTTGTGTAAAGATGAAATAATGCAACAAAGTAAAGTTAGAATTAAAACAAAAAAGAAACGCAAAATTATATTCTTCTTTTTTTTGCCTGCCTCTGAAATTTTTGCTTAGGTAACGTTAATTTAATCGCGTAACTAGCTGCTGTATTTTATGAAATAAATAAGATGAATTGTAACGAGCAAACTAAGTAGACAAGCAACATATTATATTTGCCGCGAAACCAAATAGTTGCTTTGAATATTATAACATTCCAAGTCAAAAACAATTTGCGAGAAGCGCAGTTTTCTGTTTCAAGTGGTATAATCAATGTCATGTCAGACGCGTTGCGAAGATTAAAACTGAGCAAGCCAACGGGATATTACAATTTCTTATCGGTTTTTCGGTTTAAATAAAGCGCTTAATTTCATTGTTCAACAATTTCCAACAACTGTAAATGATGTTCTTTAGATTAACGTTTAAGACTTGTAGCTTAAGTTTAACACAAAAAAGTGAACATAACAATGTAAATTCTGAACGTATTTTTATAAATAAATAAGTGCAACATTACACGATGATGATTTAATTATAAAATTAAACATCATTGTAATTTGCATCAAATGAGATTCAAACTATTTTAAGCGGTGGCACGTTTAAGTTATTGTAATGCAGATATATGTATACATATATACCCCTGTGTTATAACGCCGGACCTAAAACGTTCAAATTCACTGGGTTAAATGCAATAAGATGTGATTTATAAATTCGATATCTTTGTCAAGAATCTCGTCACGTTTGCTGTGCCAAATAACACGGAGGATTATAATAACTTTACGAAATAACATTAAAAATTCACAAAAATGTAGAATTTGATTTTCAATCATCGTAAATTACCATTTCATATGAAGTGAATGTAATTTTTCGTTACAAGTTCTTGATGAAAAGTCGTCAATTATGAAATTTCGTTTAATTATTGTACGGTGCGTGAAACGCACTGATAAATTTAATTTGCAGTTCGTGAAGCTGTCGCGTTAATCTTTAATTAGCTCGTGTAATTGAATTGCGTTTGTTCGCAGGTGAAAAACGTCATAAAAATATGTCAATTATTGCAAATCGTGAAATGTTGCGATCGAAATGGAATGAAAATAACATCAGGTATCTTTTGAAAGGTTGACAAAACAAAAGTTCGAAAAAAACGGAAAATGTGAACGTTAAATTCCTTTGAACTTAAAGTCACAATAAAATAAATTGCCGCTAGTATAAACGTAATGTCACATTAACGTCAGACCTAAAAGTTCCAAATTCAGTAGGTCGAATGCAATAAGATTTGATTTATAAATTCGATATCTTTATCAGAAATCTCGTCACGTTTACTGCGTCAACTAACATAAAGACTGTAATAAATTCACAAAGTAACATGAAAGAACCAATAACGTCATAATGATATCGGATTTATTTTCGTGCAATGTAAGTTTAAATGTATGCTCAAAATCATAGTTTTTTTTCGCGAATAAATTATGTATCTGTTAATATGATTAGTATTTCAAATACTTTTACAATCGAGTAATGCACTTCGAGCTTTTAACGTCAAATCTCGAGTAACTTATTTTATCGTCCGCAATAAAATTTTATTCGCAAATTCGATGTCTTTGTTCAGTATCTTATAACGGTTATTACAATAGAGAATGTTAGCAGATGGATAGAACAACTCTTCTGTATTATATGAAATTGATAATAATAATGATTTTGTGTGAAAATAAATTTACAGAAATTTCACCTGGCATTTTGTTTATTTTTGAAATAAAAAAATTACTGTATTTTCCATTAAAAACTGTATATTTTTCATAAATAACTCAGTGAGGGATAATAATTCGTTCCTATAATACTCAATTAATTTACATAATCAAATACAATTAACGTTATTATGTTAATAATCTGACACTAAAACTCATTACATCATATTATCTAAGGAAATGGAATATGCGAGAAATATATTTCATTTCACATAAAATGTCATTTTTTTAATTAAACATAATCCCCTATCATTGAATATAATAATATTTTCAATGTTATATAAAAAGTTTTTTTAAGAACAATTATTGAACACAATTGAATACAAAATGAAGTATCTTTGTTTATATTTGATTAAGATTTTTTTAATTAAAGTCGAAAATATTGCATTTATTATTAATTCGTCTGCTCATGCATCTTAATGACTTCTCACATATGTTCGTCATCAACATAAAATCAAGCTGTTTTGAATGAAAGTCACTCGGACAGAATTGTTTTCGGCAAATTGAATATTCTATTCAGCTACCATAATGTTCAATTTATTATTTTTATTCATTCACTCGTTTCAAGCATCATTATTTAAGCATAACTGGTTTCATTACATCATTTTCACAGATCATTGTCGTTTATCATTCAAACCAGGTCTTTAACAGATTTTAATATAAAATTTAAAATTCACACTCTTTGACATGACGTCCGTTCATCATAATGAGGTTATTCCATTAACTTCGATTGTTTTACTCTGACGAATGAACAATTTGCGTGAAATTTCAATAATAAATTATTACTCGAAAAATTATTTTTTGCATCAGATTTCATTCTTACAACTGAATGAAGTTTTCCGGGAGATGAATTCAGTTTGCAAAACCAACAGAAACTCGATGTTGTTTCATAGTAACAATACTTGGTTGGTCTTCTTACATCCATAGTCTCATAAGAAACAACATAGGGGGATTATGAAAATGAGTGAAACGTAAAAGTCAATTCAGTTGAATTCCATGAAATTCCGACCGACTAATTCGAGCGAAATAACGAATTATTTACGTCCATTCATTTCTGGAATTTTAATTAATTAAATCCAACGTTCGCTTAATTTGACTAAAAATTAGAATAACTGAATTGTGCAGTTGGTACGATGATATTTCCGCTGATGTAACGCCGCGTAATATTTGAGTTTGTATTAAAGTAATGTCAACGGTAGACCTTCGCATTGCATATTCTTTGGATAAAATGAAATGAAATTTGATTTTTATACATCACTGTTGGGAGTTTTGTCACGTCGACCGCATCAAATAATGTGAAGACTTGAGGAAAACCATAAAGGGCGCATTAAAACCAATACTTGTCGAAATAATTTCGTTTCTGCGGCTGATTGCGAGTGCAGCATAATTAAGATTAACTCAATAACTCAAACGAGAAATGCTACTTACTTTATCATTTGTTGCGGAATCGTTATTATTTTCGTATCATCTTTTAATGCAGTTTACTTTCTGTTCTTATTATTCGTATTCTTCTTTTAATTTACGTGCGATTTCATTCAATTGAATTTACTTACATATTTGAGCTTTTATTTAATCTTTGTGAATCATTGATTAATGTTTCACTTTTCAAAACACTTTGGAACATATAACTGGCAAAAGTTACTATTTAAACAGTAATGTAAATTGAAGTAACAAACTTATATATAATTTATCACTTAATAGTGATAAATTATATATAACTCAACTTTTATTCTCAATTTTCCATTTAAACTTTGCTAGGGAAAGAGTGTCTCTGATTCCTGTTTGAGTTTTAATGTATTTGTATATAGAAAATATAATTTTGTTAAATTTGATATTTTCCTTCAAATATTTAATATAAATAAATTCAAATGATTGTTTAAATTTAAAAAAATAATAAAATTTAAGAGAAAAATCTTACATCAGTATTTATTTTGTACGGTATACCGTACAAAAAAAATTTAAATATATATTTAATTCTATTATAATTGAATTAAATATATATTTAAATTTTAAAATAATAACTCGGTGCCAACTTCACTACGTTATATGAAATATAACTAACTGCAACTTCAGAGAGAACTTTGCTTCATAAAAATGGAAAACAACTTTTTACTTCAATGTGTTCAATGGTTTCAGAATTTACCATTTATTTAAATTAAATCTACAATTAATTTTTATTTACAAAATTTTAAAATAAAATTTTTTTATTATTTTTATTTAATATAAATAAGTTAAAATGTCGTTAATTCACAAAAGTAAATAAAGTTAGTAAGACTTATTAAATCAAAATGCCTATTTAAATTTGTTAATTTGCAGCTCATTATTTAACGCATGCTCATTCTCATTTTAACAACCTTTTTACGATCATGATTTTGATTACAACGAGATGTAATTAAAATTCATTCGGACGTTAGCTGGGTGAAGATTAAGATTTGACTCCGAATTTTTCGTTTCCCTTGATGAGCGACGGACAAAAATTTCGTGATTAGCAATTAACTTTTTCCCCATTCCCGGCAGTGTTGGTTGACACAAAAAAAAAGTTCATCTAAGTTATGGTATTTGCAAACGAAATTGCGATTTTAACAATCCATTTTTCTCTTTTGATGGAGTCGGTCGTTTTTCCTTGCGACAGAATATAAATGTAAGTGTCTTCACTCGACAATTTCGCGTTCACCGAGGGGAGACACTTTCTTGCAGCAACTATCTTTTTATGGTAAACAACATCATTACGAGAGTTATAATAACATTTGCTTGGCATCAAAATTTTTCGTATGAAATTACGTACAGTTATTACTGACGCGTTTTTCTTTATTCTCATTTTTCACGACCGATATAAAAAGACACTTTTGACTCCAAGCAAAATGCTTTTATTTTAAATATTTACGAGGCGCAACATTTCGCGCAATCCGCGCGCATGAACATTTTGACGTTTCTAGTTTTTTGACAGACATATAACAAATAAAAAAAAGTATTCACCATTCGACTTTATTTGTCAAACAAGTGTGCATACATTGTACCATTTTATTTAAATTTATGTCAGCGACATTCGTGTAAACAAAATCGTGGTTATTAAACAAATTACTAAACATTTAAAATTTCGTATGAAAATATTTTTTTTTTATTTTTTGAGTTATTATTTGTTCTTGGATTTCAATGATCTTGTCAAGACATGCTTCTAAGGCGTTAATTGTTCGGTTATACAAGACATTGACAAAATTGTTCCACAATTCTGATATGTGGATAATGATGACATGTACGATCAACATTAACGTTATCCGATGCGCAACCATAAGGAGGTTTCAGGAGATGTAACATGATCACGAATCGATATGTCCGACGGAGTCGGATTCGTTTTGCGGGCACCAGGTGGTTGCAAGTTTGTGACACATGCCTAGGCAAACCAATGCACCAAATTTAAATAATACTCTTTTACTGTTGTACAACAAGTAACAATAATGTTTGTGGTTCATTTTATCAGTAAACATTTTTTATCAAATTTTTTGAGTTATTTAAATAACGATTTAAAGAACAATCACAACAGATTATTTTTAAATATCATTATATAATATAAAATATATGCCATGTTGCGGCAATTTATATATAAAATATATATATATATTTTTTTGATATTTTATATATAATTTTTATTTCTATTGTTTTATATATTTTGTATAAAAAATTTAAAATATATAAAAAATATAAAAATTATATGTAATAATATATGTAAAAAAAATATATAATTTATATATAAATATGGCATATATTAAAACATGAAATTATATTTTATATTTTCGTTCGTAAGGGACATACAAATATTTAGACACAATTTAATTTGTAATTTGGATGTGAGTTAAACAAATGTATATTTACTTATTGTTAAATTTTGTTAATCGACAAAGAACTGAAAATGCGAAATATTGTTATAATATCAGTTGATAGAAATAGTAAACTTGTTTAACAATACGAAATACGACGATAAAATAGTAACAAAAGTGTTTTTCCAATATGCATGTACATGTAAAAAACAATTTGTAAGGACGATTATATTTTTTAAATAAAACTGAAAAATGTATGCAGATTTTGCAGTTATGTAACATTTTATTGTACATTTTGGTTACAGATCAGATAAATAATTGTATTTTAAACCAAATAATGACATATATTTCATTATTCAATGAATATAATAATTGAAAAGTTGGTTTAAAAATAAATGTTAATTAATGTTAAAGCCGAAATTATAAATATTTAAAATAAAATGCATGATTAAAATTGTACGTTAAGGAGAATGAAAATTGATTTTAATAAATGAACAATTCAATGCATGTGACAGAGTTTAGTTAACAGTGAAATATTAATTGGAAAATAACAAAATACGAAACGCATTTCATTCAACTCCAATCAAATGTGTTTTAATAAAGTATTAAATATATGTATATATCCACATATTTAATTTGAATTCAATATTATTGCATAAATAAAAATTGTAGAAAAAATTGGAATACTTTGAAATATGATTATTCATTGTGTCGTTTTTATACGAAAGAAAAATAATACATTTTTCTTGTATACACTGCATGTTTTTAAAGATCAGATTGCTTAATTAACAGATTGAATTATTAACTTTAAAATCTATATGTTGGTTTGTGGAAATGAAAAATGAAAAATGATATATGACCATAATGAAATAATAATTTTGCCGGCATATGGTTGATAAAATTACACGTAATATCAAAAGGTTGCTTTTTTAGCCCGCATGACTACCTCGATTCTAAATAACTGGATTTTCTCAAGACGAACTATAGATATTTTTTAAAGCGGTAGTAAAATACATGGAGCGAAAATGTACGGACAATTTGAAAACAGAATTTAACCGTTCCATACGAACTGAATCCAACTTATAATACTTAGCAAATACTTACTTTTAAATTCTCCTACAGCATTCTTTAGATACTCTTATGTGTAACATGATTTATATAAAAAACGAGAAATAAGAAGAACAAAAATGCAATATGCCTTTGTCAGTATTGATTGTATTATTTCTAACAGATTTCTCCACTTGTTTACTAAAAATTGCTGTTCTGATTTTTCAAAAGACAAGTAGATCAATTTTATTAAAAAAGAATTTAATAAAAAATCAGTTTATTTTTCATTTTATTTTATAATTTAAACTATGTAAAATTAAGATATAAAAAATATTAAATATTAAATTTTAAATATTTTGCAATATGTAATTTAGTTTATCTTACAGTGAATATATATATATAATGTTGCATTTGTCCCGTTAATATTATTTAGAAACCCCGTCTAAGATATCTATTTATATGTACTATTATTTACTATCTTAGTATTCACTATCATTACGAGTTTTCATCAATCTCAATTATCTTTTACCAAAGTGACGCTGATGTAAATCTAGGATATTCCCAACATTAAAATCTCCTAAGGAGAATTAAATTGGACGTACTGTTTGAAAGCAACATTGCTAAATGTAACTTGTGCTGAATCGAAGTAAAGAAAACCAAGAAACTAAGTTACATAATGGCAAACATGAAGACGTCTTGTACTGAATTGATTAATAGATTAAAAGGAATAGTTTCTAATCATTCACTTAAAATATAAAAAAAATATATATGTAAAATATATACAAAATATATCCAAAATATGTATTTTCGTCTAAACTTTAGCCGGAAATATATTTTTAGCGTCAAAAATATATTTTTATATATATTTTTCGAATATATTTTTATTCGTATAGGAGATAAAGATAATCGATTATAGAATATAAAATATAATTGAAAATCCCTATTCAATTGAAATAATTTTGTTCAATTTCAGAATCAGTAGTGAAACAGACAGAATAAACATGAATCTTGTGTTGCTCAAATGAAGATAAAACTCTTTTCAGGTTTTCTTTTATAGGTAATGTTGTTCTGCTGTTTTAATAACTAATTTCATGTACTGTTTCCTATTATTATATTAGACTGCAAGAAGTGATCACAGTAAACATTTGAAATCAGTTGAATAATCAATCAAAATGAATAATTCAAAGAATGATTTTATTTTTGTTCTTCTATAAAATTTCAACTTTGTATCTACAGTCTATAATAAGTTCGCTTAAAAACAAGTAATTTGAAGTGACTTTACCATTTTTCAATTGACGCAATAATATAATGACAAAAGAATCAAATGCTAAACGTATTTGCTTAATTGACGATATTTAAAATAATGATAAATTTTAAATATTGTATTTTCAGATAGAAAAGTATGATAATTAATTCGGCAATTCGAGTAAATAATTTATCTTTTGCATGAATTTGCTGTTATTTCTACCGTGATATTAAAATAATTATTTTCGATATGACATAATTTAAACATTTATAATAAAAATTATCATCATTCGTTAAAATTATTTTAATTAACTTATTATATATGAATTATTTATAAATATATATCTTCTTTGCTATGTATATTACATATTTATACAAAATAAATTTCTAATAACATATCTTTAAATTATAATAAAAAATTCAATTAAACGTAAATAAGTTCAGCATTAATATCTAAACCGACTCTATTGAACTCTATTATTTTAAAGCCTTAACAAGATTATGCTCGTAGAAGTTAATAATTTTTGACAGAATACCAGCAACAATACAATTACTTTAATCTTTAATCTGTCATTTGAGACGTCTGTTTTCCACGTTTCTCAGCACAATTGTTTTATTTATTTCCGTCCAAAGAACGCTCTATTAAAGAAAAGAATACCTTTTAAAATACCTCGTGTATTATTTGTCTCGAAAGAACAAGTAAATAAATAAAATCGAAACAACCAGCAACAAATGCTGCGCACTTCTCTATCGTCTATCTCTTTAGCTGCAATAGACCTCACAGCTCGTAGCCAAAAGTCGACAATTTCGAGGGTTCAAAAAAGAATCGTAATGGCGTTAAAAATAGCCGAACGAAAAAAAAAAAAAAATCGGCAAAGCTTTAGTCATTCAAAACATATATTGTCACTATGTTTTCACTATATTGTTACTATAATGTTACTATATTGCGTTTGTTTTTGTAAATTTTTCATATTTCGATACATTTCCATACAATGCAATATAAGGTGTATATATGGCCAATATATGGACAATATATGGATAAAATACGGACAATATATGAACAATAAATGGTCCATATATAAACAATACATAGACAATATATGGATAATACATGGACAATATATGAATCATATATGGGCAATATATGGATAATATATGGACACAATATATGCATAATATATGTAAAATATATGGACATTATATAGATAATATCTGAACAATATATAAATCATATATTGACAATATATGAATAATATATGGACAATATATGCATAATATATGGACAATATATAGATAATATCTGAACAATATATGAACAATATATAAATCATATATTATCAATATATGGATAATATATGGACAATATATGGACAGTATATTTTTTGAATTACAAGGCAGAGAAAAGAAAAAAAAATGAAAAAAGAAAATGTACGAAAAAACTTATACTGGCAGTAAGTCAAAAAAGTCGAAGCCACGGTGTTACACGTCTCGGTTGCTAAATGGTTTGAGCGCGCGTGGCAATAAGGTTTGATTTATAAATTCGATATCTCTATCAGAAAATCCCGATCTCGTGTCGGCCAACATAAAGGCGGCAATAAATTTCTTGCCTTTCGTCAGTTGGTCGTCGTCGATAATGAGACAAATCGTCGCCAAGGCCCTTCGCAAGTCATGACGATAAGTGATTTTTCCAATTTGATTTTCACAGTCGTGCCACGCTTAGACACTTGGCTGAACGTGGGTCGAATTTTTGCCGTTACTTTCATTGATCCGTATCGCGATTACCGCGGCATCGTTTGAATGCAACGGACCGATAAAATCCTCTTAAAAACAGCGTCGTATACCCAATTGTACAACACGAAGGAAACGAGACGAGGCGCCATCCTCCCCTTCTTCTTCTCCTTCTCCCGTTTTCTCCCACCCTTGCGCTGAGCTTTTCTCATTGCCGAGTTTCTCTTATCCCATTCTCTGATTCTCATTCCCTGGCTGCCTTCTTCCCTCTCCCCCCCTTCCCTCGTCTACTGCAACGAGATGCTCACCTGAACGAGGCTCCGTTGACTTCGGGTCGGTCACGATATTCGGAGACGTCTTATATCGACTTTCCCCACTGGCTGCGCTTTTATGTGAAAGAAATCCGTACTTCCATGCGGATATTCCAGATAAGCCGATCGTTCTGTCTGCAATCCTGAGAAGTACGGAATTTCAATCGCAGAATCGTTCGCCGATTCTCACGGAGATTATGAAAAGTGTTCCTTTTGTCCGTGTTTCCGTGTTGGACATGAATTGACATTAAAATCCCGTATTTTCTTTGTTTTTTGCCTTTCTTTTTTTGCTTTCATTTCGTTGTTTTAATCTTTTTGTTTTGTGACTCTTGGGAGAGCTTTTTTTTTGTTTAATTTTGCATTACTTTAGGGACGCATTGCGGTTTGTTTCTTACGGATATACAACAATGACTTGTCTCGAGAAGCGGAAAAACAAATTTTTCGTCGTCCGCGTGCAGGAATTGTCTTTCGTTGGTCTTTGTTGACGCTTAATTTTGTCGCTTTGATCAACCGAGTATGAGCGTTCGAAAAATGTGTCTTCCGTGTTATATTGATTGTATGTAATGTTTGTTTTCTTGTTACAAAACGTTGCATTTTTTTTGTGCGTGAACATTGTTAGCGATGGCTCAAACAGCAAGACTGTAAACGGCGGGATTTTACAACGAAATTGACGATTAAAAAAGTAAAAATGATTCGCTATTTTAAGTGCATTTTGAAATAAATTAAGAAAATGCGAAAATAAAATACTGGAAAGTCATTATTATAATTGAAAAAAATATGAGAATTATTATAAAATGGAAAAAATTGAAATTATGTGCTAAATATATTCCTGCACATCTTCATTTTTAGTAAAAGAATTAAATTTTGTAATAATAATTATTTTTTTATTAAATTTGAAACACTATTTTCTATAATGTATATGTACAATACGTTGTTCCATTTGAATACCTTACATTCAGCAAAATTCATTTACATCTATGTAAATCCTGCATAGAATTGTTTTAGTGTATGAAAAGAGGATGGACTTTTTGAAGTTTTTTGTTATATTCATATTTATACTTACAAATAAATAAAAATAATTGTAACATTTATTTGTATTAAAATAAACATAACGTAAAATTTGTGTTATCATTCAAATTGTTATTACAAAATAAGATATTAATATAGCCACTAAATAAATGTTATAATACAATTTTATATAGTGTGTCTAAATAAAAATTCATCGTATGCTAAACAAACTAAATTTTTTTACATTACGAACATAAAATCAATAAAAGTATAAAATTGTGTCGATAAAATGTAAAAAACTCTTATTTATATAAAACGAAGTAGATTTAATATTTATACATCAATGCAAAGTTAGTAATTGCAAATTAAATGATATTGCAAATAACAATAAAGTGATTTTACATATTTTATTAAGTTATATATTTTATGTTATTTTGACTAAAAGCTGACTTATTAAATATCCATAAAAATGTGCATTATTTAATTTCATAGAAGCATGTGAATGATGCACTAAACATTCAAATGAAAATTGAAAATATGTAATATTATAAAAAAATTTTTAAAAATGGCACATTTCTTTCCGGTAAATCAAATATTCATTTATTGAATTAATAAGTGTAATCAAACGTACATTTGTGTAGTTATTCTTTGAAAGTAATCAACGAAAAATTACCGAGCTTCTTATAATAAATGTTATTTGTACGTATTGCACGCTATATTTATAGAAGACAATTCAGAAGTAATATTTCGCGACTGACTTGAAGGTAACTTTCTCGATAGCTTAAAAGAACAATAAAGTGATATTGTGTTCGACTTAATTAGTCACATCAAAAGTGTTTATAAATTTCATAATACAGTAAGTAAAATTGAAGTCAGTAATAACTTCAAAAAGTTCTTATAAAAACAAAATAAAATAAAAAACTATTCTTCGCAAAGTTGGAGCTTAAGGTTAAAAAATACTTAGTTAAAATTTACAATATTTTTGCGTGAAATCTGTTTGATATATTAAAATGATTTAATATTTTTATTTATTTTTTTCTCTTTATTTCATTAACATCATTTAAGTTTTTCATTTTCACACCCTTTCTATTTATGTTTTTCTTCAATTTGTAATAATCTTTATAAAAAAATAAATATATAAAAATCTTCACCTATAAGCTGGAATGGAAAAATCGAAATCCATTGTGTCCTGAAGTACAGGTGTGCTTATATGTAATTCAATAATTGAAACAGCATATGTATAATATATATAATATATTTTTTAATTGGATGTTATATAATAAGTTGATTATAAATATAATTTTATTGCATTATTATTTTTCTTGAATATTTAAAATATTATAAATAACAAATGGAAATAAATATAAATGAATAATATATAATTTATAAAATATTAAATATAATTTTTATAATAATAACTTGTTAATGCATTAAGTCACTTTCAATTTAAACATTGATTTTTTGTAGGTTTTCCGCATAATAAACGTATCATTTCATAAATTCATATAAAGTTCAATCCATTATTACCTATATTACGCGAAATTCACATTGAATTTCTGACCGTTTTTCCTTCAATTTACTTTTCTGTAGTCGTTTCACAATGTTTAATATTTCATTCAAAATCGATTGATTTTGTGATTTTGAAATATTTAATGCCTCGGCCATTGTTTACGAACCCCAAAAATTATTCAAATAATGTATCTTAATAAAGCAAAATTCCATAGAAATGAAACAATACAAACTAAACAAACTAAATAAAACGAATTTGGAATATAAGAATAAACACAGAAAATAGAGAAAAAAGTTTTCTTCTATCAATATATATTCACACTTATTTGTACACGAAGAAAATAATGAACTTTAAATATTTATCCAAATATTGAACAAATATTAATCTTCTCTAAATATTATTGCAATTTTATTAATTCTTGTTGCACGTAATATTTGTTTTACTACTGTTATAATATAATCATGACGAATATTACAACAACGTTATTATGAAATTTCATGTTGTCTCAAATAGTTATTTGGCCATTTCATAAATTCATAATTATATACATTGAAACTGTGGTTGTGATTAAACTTTAAAATATAAATAAATTATGTAAGCCAGTGATTAATTGTGCGTATATTACGTGTCCATTAAATTGCAATTTACAATTAATATTATTAAAATAATACATTAAATTAACAATAATATATATATCTTACGACAAAAATCGATAAATAATCAACTTTTTTAACTCATTTTATTTTTTTAGTAGAAAATATACTTGAGAAAATGTTATATTTCAATTCTAATTAGCATAGCCATACACTGTAGATGCTAATGAATATAACTACACACTTAAAGTCCAATTTAAATCTAATTAAAATGATTAAGAAAGAGTTTAAAGATGTGGCGTTAGTCAAACGCTCTGTGGAGGTTCATTTTATAGGTAAAAAAAGGGAACTAGGTGTAAGGATTCCGAGCTAAAAACGTTAATGAAATGCTCTGTTAGAATTTTGACTTGGCGAAGAAAAATTAACCGCTGAAGCCACTATTTTGAATGCTAATTTATCTACGGAAAGTAATATTTATTACTTTCAAGTTATTTATTTTAACTTTCCTAACGGACGAACAAATATTCCAAAATATATGCCAAAGTGAATGTGAATATGTGCACATACATTTACGGCAAAAGTATATAAAAATATATACTATTTTATATATAAAATATTTTTTATATATAAAATAGTATATATTTTAACATTTTGATATATATTTTTACCGTGTAGATTTTCTAAAAAAATTAATAAAAAAATATTGCGAATATAGTAATAATATATTCTTAATACGTTCGTAATATATATTTAATACAGGAATATAATGAGAATATATCTGCAATATATTGTTAACGTATTCTAAATACATTAAAAATATATTCACGATGTAACTCTATGGACGAAAATATATAATTAATATATTATGAGTACATTAAACATTTATTTTCATAACAAATATATTTAGAATATATTAGCAATATATTTGAAATATATTTTTCGTTTTGCTTGATTCTGAAAATAATAAAACTGTCACAAAAATGTAATAAATATTTTCATTTTGTTTCGGATAAACTTTATATGAGTTTATTAATGCGGAGTATAATTGATCAATAAACAATTAAATTTAATTACGAATAAATTAATCGTTATCGTATTTTTTATTGTGCCGCAGCAAAATAAAGCATTTATGAACCGTATGTTTTCGCAATTTCAATATGCAGATTACAACGACAATTCGTAGAAAGTCTGTTGTACGTTGCACGTTATATGTGGGTTCCAAGATATATTAGCGGCTATGAATCGTATAATTTACACTGATAATTATTCAACAAGTAGAATAAAATGAAATCATAACAAACAACGTACGTTGAAATTAGCCTCTTATTTCAATGATTAATTGGCATATTAAAATGATAAATAAAAGCAGTCAATTACGTTTGTTTTTGTGAACAATTGTTAAGCATTCGTCATAACAATTAAAATTATATTGCAATTTATTGTTAAAGTTTGTAACGCTCATAATTTATAAAAGAGTTACATTTAATTTCAAGCATTCATACAAAAAAATGTTCTTTGATTCTGAAATTATTATACCTTTGATTAAGGAACTTTGTTTTTATTTTGTTGTTAATGTTGACTTTTGCGATGGCAAAAATATGTTACGATACATTTATATTAAAAAAAGGAAAAGTTGCAAAGTTCAGATTAATGAGATTTAAAAACAGTACATATTTCATACACAATTTAATTTGGCGGATAACATTTAAAAACAATTTTATTCACATACGCCATCCATAATCTCATGACAACCCAAAAGCAACACGTAATCTCCAATTCCGCTCTAATATTATCTTTTAAATTCAATTCCAGAATCAACTTTCCAGTTTTCCGTTTGTTTTTATTTCATTAACCCCAATGCGATTTATAAAGTGACCGTTCGTCCAGGTCGAAATTTTTATGTCATCTTCTTTTTTTCCCCCCTCACCCTTTCTTTATCTCCAAAATCAATTTTGTCGAAGAACATTATAGAAAAAAAAAAAAAAAAAAAAGATCC
>JABFPJ010001928.1:0-22213 GCA_022817425.1 Gryon sp. ZL-2020 | reverse complement strand
AAAAAAAAAAAAAAAAAAAAAAAAAAAAAAAAGTGACTTTATCAAGTCAAAATAAATTGCACTTAAAAATACGGGATATAAATCATAAAATAAACGAAGCAGAAAATGTTTATTATAACTTCAAGAAATATATATCTTCAGTTATAAATCACTTTTCGGCTTGTATGAAAAGGTGTAAACATTAATCAAAATAATAACACAAATTTGTTCGCATAATTTGCACCATTAAAGTGTAATACCCCGTCATTTTCGCACAACTATAATTTGCATAGCTCATTTTCGATTGCAGTAAACGATCATTATATTCCCCTCCGAGCATATATATATATATATTTATATATATATTCCACTCAAATACATTTCAATTTATACAACAACATTATGTCAAACAACAATAATTAAGTTTTAATACAATTATTATTTTGTAATAATAATTATGAAATAACACAATTTTAAACAATTTAATTGTTTAAGTATTGCAAATATTTTAATGTAATTACTTGGAATTTGGGTTTAATTTTAAGTTAAGATGCATTTCTAAGTTTTGCATTTAAGTTTTTTTTATTAATGAAAAGTTGAGCTGAAGAAATGGCTGGTTTTATGACCCCAAGGCCAACATTGCCGGCTCCATGGTAAAAGACAGTTTAAGAAGCAAATCATTTGAGATCCTCTGTTCAATGAATTTTATGCTCCGTAAATTGAGCTCGAGGTTAATATGCTTTAATATAATTTCGGCTTCATGTAAATGATTCTACGAATATTATTTAAACAAAAAATACATAAAGTTGTAAAAAAATTGACATTTTAAAAGCTTTTCAAAAAACTTGTTGCACTTAAAAATTGATTCAATTTTAATTTTAATACAAATTTCGTATTTAATTTATTTTTCTTAAATGTACAAAAAATAAAAAAAAATTATAATGTAAAAATGGAAATCGTCATTTTACTTTTGTTATAATACAAAATATAAACTGATTAATAATACAAATCTAAAAATATAAGATAAAAAATAAAATTAAAAAATATACAAAATTAAACTACGAATTAATTATTAACAAAAAAAATGTAAATAGAATCGCAATTGTTTTCTGTTTTAATCAACTTCAAATTAAAATTCATCCGGGAATGTCCGATAATCTGCAAACTGAGTGATTCCACAGCATATATATGTGTAGTCACGTACAAGACTTTTACATAATTTTGCATAATTCAATCAAACACTGATTAATTGCATTACATCAGTTTCAGTAGATTAACCAAATCAATTAAAACTGTATTATCATTCACAGAAGAATAATTTCTTCTTTTTTTTTAATAATTTGTTGTCAATAATCCATTTTCATTCTCGTTTAATAGAATTTGCAAAAGTTATATAAGTTTGTAACAGACTTTCCTAATGCGTTAGCTAAGTACGATAAATGTCACTCGTTCTTTTTTGTCACCTGAAACCTGTTTGATGTAAATTTATTATGAAGAAATAATTTATCTTTCTGTGAGATTTTCTTTAAGCGAAAATCAAATGAAAAAAGTAAATGGGGAACACTTTTCTCAGACCATTTTTTATTTTTTTTTGTTTAACAAAAAATGTGATTGAAAAAAAATTAAATGATATGTGAGGAATTCAAAAGTCTTTTTATTGTTAATTAAAATTAAAAAAAAATTATGGCAACTACTGAGTTATAAATATATATCAATCCATTTTGCATTCTTTGATGTATATTACTTTATTATATATATCTATTTTCCTAATCGGATTAACTTTTTTTATTGGCGATAATTTCTAATCAAAGTCTTTTGGGCATTGACAACTTAAATGACAGCAATTCTAATTTACGAGCTTTTCATTTATCGTCTTTTGTTACAGGAAAAAAAATTGTGTTTAATAGTTTAGCATGTAAACTTCTCCATTACTATCAGTTACTATGAATAATTGTGCCGCATTAAACAGTAAGCTGTCATTGCACCGGTTACAGTTTAATGACACTTAATCTGCGTTGAAACGAGGAGGGATCGCGACTAAAAAAAGTATAGAAGTTAAAAAAACGCTTCGATCTGACGTTGGCTTTTGTATATCAATCATGAAATAATCGGCGATATGGGCTTTTTATATATATCAAGTATATATGGAGCGAAGAAACAAATAGCTGTTACAATTCATGTAAATGAAGTAGTGTTGTATCTGTCGCACTGAGAACGTGCAGCGAGGCACGTTGCCATAAGTCACGTTTCTCATACTCAACTACTTTAGTAGTCTATAGGGTAGAAAGGATGAAATCGATTGCATCAGATCTTTTCGACTTGTTGCTCGATTTTTGACAGACAATTGCATTTCAATGTCAAAAGTCTCAATCCAAAAATTTTTTTTTTTTTAATTAAATATAAAAGGGTTGATAAAAATCGTGATTTTTTAATATATATTTAATTTATTTTTATTTGTAATAATAATTATTATATATTATGTATCTTATATAAAATAATAATATAAATTATTTATAAATAATTTTAAAAATTAAATAAGATGTATACTTAAGTGAAACATAATAATAATTACTGACATAAAGTAAAAAAATTGAAAAAAAATTTTTTTAATAAAAAGAATCTTGTTACTTAATTAAACTGTCAATTTAGTAGTTAAGTAATTTTTATCTTACACAATATTTGCTTTAATAAGTTTGTCATATAATTTGTGAAACATGCACTTGATACAAATTACAAGCGAAATTTCCGCATAACTAAGCAATTACTATGCAAACGCATTCGACTGTTCATTTTCTTTTTTCTCTCTTCACGGATACACCACGGCAATTGATGTAACAATATTCAGTTTTAAAAAAGTTGAAATTTACGATCGATTTATTATTAATAATTTTTATAATTATTAAAAATCACCTTTAAACATTTAGAGATGTTATTTAAATTTTTACTTTAGTTAGTTAGTTAATAATTCTTAATAATGATTTCGAATATATATTTATAATTTTTAATATAGTATATATATATATATAATAAAATAAATAATATTAATAATAATAATAAAATAAAAATAAAAAAAAACAAAACTTATTAAAAAATTAGTTAGTTAATTAATAAAATAAAAGAGATACAAAAAATTTAATTTAAATTAAAATTAAATTTCAATTAATTTAATTAATTCAATTGAAAATAAAAGTTTTATATTACTAGAGATAAAAATAATAATGATAATAATGAATGGTGAATATTAATCGAATTTTCACCGAAGTACGTGATTCTTCACACGCGTTTAGAGGAACCCATTTTTTTCGCCAACTTTATTTCACTTTCATAATTTCTTATTGCAAAAACTCATTTCATTTCGACGAAATACAAAAAATCTTGAACAAAAATAAAAAATTTGTATTTTTCTTCATTTTTGGTTTCCAAACATAATTTGAAAAGTGATGAAAAATATTATTTTAGACATTTTCATTTATTTTTGAACAAAATTGTTATAAATAAGTCAAAATTGCTGTAAAACTTTCAACGAAATAAAATAAATGCTTAATGTAAACAATAATTTAATATTTCAACAAGGATAGAACTTTATTATGTTTGCAAAGTAAACAATAACTTAGACCTGAGTTTTGTGAACAGAAACAAACAAAGTTAATCTAATAATTCGGTTTAATTATTTTGATTCTTTACATTTTTTTAAAATTAAAATGATTAAAAAAGTTCAAAAAAAAAAGTTCAAAAAATCTCAAAATGTATTTGTCCTTGATAATTCGAAATTGCAGTCCTTTTAAATTCGTTACAAATTCTTTAATCATCCATGTCATAAATACTCCTTGACGTTTAAATTTGTACGTCCGACTGGATTCGTGTTTAAAAATTGCAAATAAAACAAGTGCAAATGAAATGCGTTCAAATGAAATTGAATTTTAAGTATTTATGTAATATGTCTTCTTGACATTCCAAAGCCCATAAAAAAAAGGCATTTTTTGAGGGTCCAAATTATACCCAAAGAAATTGCATGTCAACTTATAAAACGAGGGTTTAATCAAATACGATGAACGGAATATTTGAAATGTTGACTTAAATGATTGTTTAAAAATTAATATACGAGAAAAATATGACTTCGAAAATATAACTATTTGACGTCTGTGGAGTATCTTTGACTGTTTCTCGTGTGAATGAAATCCGAAAAATACGCTAAAGAGCCGATAACGAAGATGATATAAATAACGGTAGTGTTTATTTTATTCGCAGAATGACGTTTGTGCAGCGATCTTTTATTTCAAACAAACTTCAAGTATTTTTAGGCTTTACACGAACATCATCAAAGTGTAGACAAAAATTTAATTCATTACAAAATTGTTCCCATTTTCAATCGTTTGATTCAGTTTTTTATTCCAAGTGCATTTGTAATTTAATTTCTTTAATTCAGTTAGTTTTACTAATTAATACGAATTTTACTTCTTAATCTTAAGATTGCAAATCTTGCAATAATTATAATTATTAACTTTTCATTTTCGAGTAACAAAAGTTGTAAGTTTGTAAACCTTGGTCAGTTTGGTGCAATATCTCGAGTAAAAATGAATGCCTAACCGGCTGTTATCGTATCAACACAATTCAATCTCTCAACGTTTAAATTGTAACTATAATTACTGCAGTCAAAAGCGTTTAATATAATTCAATTTAATGGCTGAATAAATTCTGTTCCTAATCTAAATGATGTATGAAATGTTTTATACTATGTTTAGATTCATTTAATTTATCTATTTTGGTAATGCAATTTTACTTTAATTATTATAATTCCCTCTTAAATTAATTATCATAAATAGAAATATGCTGTGTTTAAATATAAATATTTTGTATTTTAAATATTTAATTTTCAAACTTTTTATTTTTGGTTTTAATTTATTTATTATATAAAGTATAATAATTATGCACGTAGATGCACTTTTTATAACAAGTCCTATTACAATATGTTCTCACAATGAATGCATATTTATCCCCTTGTAAAGTGTGCTTTACATAAGAATTAATGGCAAAAAGTGCTTTCCTCGTACATAAATGTTGGATACGACAGTTATATCTGTTATATATCAAGGACTATATTCGCTCATAAATAACTTAATCATTGCCGCATATAATCATAAATCAAATTTTACATTGGCTTCTTCTTTTAAATGAACCATCCTTTCCTATCCACTTGTTCATTCTATAAATTTACTCAACTTCATTTTTTATTCACTTTTCGGTTTGCAAATTAAATAAATTTTTTTAAAAAAATCCAACGAAATGAAAAATCACGTTATCTATCAACATCTGAGTGCAACGATTGTTCCATGTGACAAACTGCTTCGTCACGTTACACCATAATCACTTTTTTAACTCAACACAGGATATCCTTGCAATCCATTCATTTTTCTGCTCCTTTTTCTGTCATCTTATACATGATTTTCCTCAAACACAAAGTGTTTTTTTTTTTTTCATTTTCCAAGTTGAAATTAAAAAAAAAAGAATATAAAATAAAAAAAGTTGAATTGTCAAACTAATCCGTTAAAAATACTCCATCGCGACACTTAAGCCTAAAAATAAACGTTGCATGAATGAGAAAAGGTGAGAAAAAAGTATGAATTTAAGTTGCAGAACTTACTTGTACAGCTTGGACTTTTGCCATGTGTTGTAGTAATCGGCAACTTTTTGCAGGAAAATTTTGTACTTAATAGTGCTGTCGGTGAGAATGTTAGCCGCCACTTCGGGCGCGAGAACCGTGCTGATTTCATCTGCATTGATCTTCGATTGCTCGTCCGTTTGAACCAATCGCTCGTACATTTTGATGTACTTTTTGTTGACTTTCTTCGACGAGTCCGGTGCATCCTTCGCCATCAACACCGTCTCAGTTCCATTTAACATACGTACACACATCGTTTTATCATTCACTTGTTTTTATCGATATTGAAAAAAAAATTTTTTTATTATTTTTATTTTTTTGTATGTGTTGAAATAATCGATGCAACGACACTAAACTTGTCGGAATTTGCCAATTTGACACCTTGCTTCTGGCTATTCGTGCCACCACTGTTGCCGTGCGACCCAATGCAACATACTACTCTCCTACTTTGTCCAAACGTAACTTATATACAGAAGAGGTATCCCTCCCGCGCTCGCTCGGCCCACCAATTGTACCCCGAATTCTTCGCAAATTCAATGCCCAATTCTAAAGCTTTGTCACTTTAACGCATACTTTACTTTTTTTGTACTTTTTTTATTCTTGAATTCAGAACAAGGGTTCTGAAACAGCCAAACTTAAAATCAGATTTGTCTATGATTTCAATCAAAAATTTATATTTTATTTGTAAAAAAATATTAATTTTTATTGATTTACAATTTAAAATATTTTTTTAATACAAATTTTGCCATATGCAAATCAATCGAAAGTAATAAGAAAAGCAAAATTGCAGGTAGTAAAATTGCATTGAATAGTTCTGATTTACAATCATTTCAGGTTTTTATAACAGCAATAATAGTAAATTAATCATAAATTGCATCAAAGCAATAAAAAGGACATCTTCTGATTCATTTCTACAAATAAATTGAACAAATTCTTTCCTTTTGTTTTTTGGTGCATACATTGGAGACTGCACTTTTTCGCACTTTTACCGCAAGAAATATCACCGATTGAGATTTAAACTTGAAACCTCTATGCAGAATAATTATTTAATATTTAAATTAATATTAAAATTAATTGTCAACTATTAATAAATTAAAAGGACCGTAAGTGGCATTGAAAATGGACAGTTATAGATTTGAACTTAAAAAGAGCATATATTACTTTTATTCTTTTTTTGCAAAAATTAAGTACTAATGTTGAATTGATTACAGTGTAATGTTATTATTTAATCTAATGAAAACGTTGTTACATTAAGACAAACGAAGTTAATTGAATACAATTAAAAATATCTGAATATGTAATTATGATTTTTGTAATAGAAAACTATTGAAGTGGAAATATATTTAAATTTGATTAATAGGTAATACGTGACTTTTGGTGCATTCGTCGTTGTAATTAAGTATTCTATTAATTTATCTAAATGAGTGGATAATATGGTATTTCATTCTAATTTAAATTATGAATAAAAAAGGTTTATTTCATGAAAGATTGATGTCATATCTCGTTCTTTGAAATTTGAACTTAAACCGAAGGTGTGGCGAAATTTAAATACTTTAAGTATCGACAAAGTTAACACCCCCAAGAAACCTGAAATCAGTTTTCTAAGTACTTAAAATTGGAAACATTGAAGTGGATAGAAATACTATATTATATGTACAAATATGACTATATAATATTCATACTTGTAATAAAACGTAATCAAATATATAATAAATATAAAAATGAATCGTATGCGTGAGGTTAACCAATCTTTGAGCATCTTATAAAAAATGAGAGTGGTCACATGACTTGCCGGCAGATCCGTTCCGCCAAGTATAGGAGTCGGTGCATTACAGTATTGAAGCTAATTTTATATACAAATTAATAATACATAATTTATTGTATATCATAAATAATATAAAAATGTTTAATTAACATTAAAAAGTTAACTAAATAAATCTAAAAACTCTATTACTTGATGAAGCTAAATAAATTGAAAAATTTATTTTTCAATTTGAAATCATGAAATGTTGGAATTTTAAACAATTACAAAATAAATGTCTGGAATTTTCTTTCGAAAAAACTAAAATGAAATAAGCAACAAATGTATTTTATTGAAATTCTTTATTTTTGTTGATGAACATGCGTAAGAAAAAGATCATTTGTTTCAGTCTGTACAAATATTCTTAATCCAGCATGTAATTTCACTCGTTCCATAAACAATCAGCAATTACGTTGAATTCTCGCGTTTCTCAAAGAATATATATAATAATACATTTAATTTCTACTAAGAATAATCCGAAGACTCATCGTATGAATTTGACGTGATCATATACATAACAAGAATGGATATCACACATTTATATATTTTTGTTTCCTTTTTATTTATTTTTCCTTCTTTTGGATCTCCATCTTTCTCTCTTAAAGAATAGTTTTTACGAAAATATAACAAAACTCTTAATCACTTAAATATCGGCATTCTTTCTCCCCGTTTATTAACAATTTATAGCCTACTTGAGTAATGTATAAAAGGGTTAATTATGAAATTAATTTTCAACAATATGTTACAAAAAAATACTTAACAATATGGTACAATCCTTTTTTTTCAAACTTACTGTCAAGGAAAGGGTTTCTGTAGTTTGTAGTTGTTTAATTATAAAAAGTTAGTATGTCCTATATACTTATGATGATAATTCATACAAGTTTCAATGTTTTGTCTGTATATAAAAGCAAGTAAAAAATATTCTTGATACTGCTTTTGTATGTATTATTACGTGAGTACTCAATATTGATTTACAATTTATGAATTGCGATGATACAAATGAAAATTAAATTTATTATTAAATTTTGAAGTAAATTTAAAAGTTTCGTTGATAAATATTTCGAAATAAAAATGCAATTTTTAAAGAAATTTAATCATTCAAATTTGCATTAGTTTTTAGTTCCGAATTTTGTTGAAATACTTTATATATGTTATTTCTTAAGGTTTTGAAAAATCACCATAAAGATATTAGTAATTGTACAAAGTAAAGAGAAAGGTTACTGGAAAAAAGAGTTAATGATTCTAATGATGATTTTTTCTTATTTCGAAAGAAAGTTGCGCTTGGATTAAAATAGTTAAAAAGCGTTAGATATAAGATTAATGATAAATAGAATCTTTGGACAATTTATACATTAATAATAATAATTATAAAAAGCGGCGAGAAAAAATAATTAAGTTACGTGGAATTGCGCAACTAAATGGCCTCCATTAGATTTTGCATCTAACATAAACGAAGCAAATGTTCAATACACTATGCAATTAAAACAAACAATTATATGAATCAATTTATATAACATACATATATAATATAAATTAGATAAAAGTAAATATTACATATGAATATTTCGTAAAAAATATATATATATATGTACATCTAAATCGATTTGCTTAAATTAATATATAAACATAAGTTAGCAACTTTGCCAATTCAATTTCGATGGATTTTAATTTCAGTTAGAGAATTTGATCGTTCACTATAGTAAAATTTTTGTGATTATTGTTGTGATACTTTTTCCAAGATTTTTCATTTTATTTATTGTTTTTTTCTGTTGTAATTTGAATTGAAGCACTGTCTAATCGATGACTAAATTTGTCATACCAAAAATACCAGTTTCGTATCTAACGGTAGTTTGATAAAACGATTGACCTAAAGTTTACAATATTTTGTGCATAGAAAGCTATGGTTTTACGTTCGTTCACCCAATGAAAAAGCGAATCATTTACAATCACAAGTTGATACGTTTTGTATCTTTGTATTCAGCTAAACATGGCCAAGTAACATACGGTCTTGAAAATCGAATGACAATTTTCAGCAATTATTAATCCATTTTATCTTATAATATATATCATTACCCATGTATTTTTATTACTTGAAATAAAATTATTTACTGAAGAGTTCTAATATTATTTAATAATAATTCATATAATTATTTCTATTAATTTCGTTTAATGCACCCTTTTTATTGATTCTAAAAAGAACTATTCCTTCCGACTATTTTTATTTCAATTAATAAAAACACGAAAACACATTACAAGTTTCAATTAATAACTTCCAAAAATTGGATTCTTCAAGTTCAGAGTCTGGAAGCGATTGTATGACGTTTGAAAATTAGAGTTCTCATCAAAGAAAAAGAACAAAACAAAACAAAACAAAAAAAAAGAACAAAAAGAAGATTAAACTTTGCATGAACGTTAGCTGGATTTCTGAGTCTGTGTCTTGACACGATGCTCGTAGTTAACGAGTCTCTGTCCGACGAGGTACTTGTCGTTTTTGATGTGCTCGTAGAGCTTCTTGAACTGGCGTATCTCAAAGGTGATAACCATGCAGAACACATAGAGAAAGAGCAGCACGGGATAGAGTCGTCGGGCGATCATAATTTGCGCGTGCAAATTGGTGACAATCAGCGGAACAATGCCGTACGCAACCGCGTATGGAATGGCAAGCGCGAGTCCAAAGCAGCAAATGACCGGTGCGGCCAGGTCGGTGATTACAAAACGCAAATCCATCTCGCGAATGCCGTCGTTGTAAACGCGCTCGATGGCGAAACGCAGTCGTCGTTCGGGTCCCATCATCGTCACTGCAGTTGCAATCTTTGTGTAGAGCACGCCGAGGGCCCAGTCTTGCCAGATGAAGATGATCGGGTTCTGCTCGAGGGGCACTCGCAATGGCACCACCAAAACCAGTTCCAAGAGTAAGCCAAAGAGAAGCGGGATCACGCCAAGCAGCAGAGTCGAGGCGATCACGGCCTTCGCGCCGACGATCGCCCAGTGCTTGATCTTCTCGAGGATCACTCGACGACCGCGCGGCAGCCAGGACGCCGCCAGCACCAGGCCTCGGATGCCCGCCCAGCAGATGTATGTGCCGCACGCGATCGTATAAACCTCGTGCACACGGGACTCGAAATTTTCCACGTTTTCTTTGTCTGCAAACATTGAATCAACAATTTTAATCTTTTAAATACATTTATCTGAGGCAAATGAAAGAGTTGGTAACAAGAAATGATATTAAATGAAAGGATTTATTTTAAGTCAATGCAATGGTTAAAAAAATTTTTAAAAAATAACGATATGATCTATTGATTACAAATATATATGTTGTTTGCTAATTTTGCTTTAGTATTACACTAATTTTCAAGTAAAGTATATGGTCCTATTCAGTGGATCGGGGGAAAAAGTTTGAGTACCCACATGACCTACTTGTAAAATGAATGTTTTTAATTTAGTGTTACAATAATTTCAAAATTGAAGTATATACTGGCCTTTAAGGTCAAGATCAATGTCGAAGAAAAAAGTTTATAAAACAACATATATATTTAAATGACGCTAACCCTACCTAAAATTAAACTTAAATATTCACCATTCGTAAATATATTAGGTGGTATGATTTGTGTTGTTGGCGATGGCGCACTGGTCAACCAAAACAGCATCATTTTGCGTCCCAGCCATACCGGAAGAGTCATAACAATGAGACTAGAAATCACGAGCGAGACGCACACGCAGATAAAGAGACCGATGAGTCGCGCGACAAACCACGGCGGCCGAACGTACGGTTGGAAGCCAATCGGACCCTCGCGTTGCAAGAGTGCTTGATGCGCGGCACCCACGTCCGCGTGCTGCGGCTCCTCCGCCGCTGGCACGCCGCCGGCTTCGTCGTTTTGCTCCTTCAGCAAATACGATTGCAAATTCAACATCCACGCGACTACGCGACACCAACCGCGCACCAGCGACTTCAACCATGTACGCGTTTGGGACTGTTCTAACAACGCTGGAAGGAACACGTGTAGAAGAAGAAGCTCCAGGGACAATTCATTTATCTGCAAAAACATTTCATTTGGATTTAAGTTTTTACATTATTTTTTGTTATCTTAGTTATTTTAGTTAGTTGATCAGTTTATACAAATATTAGTTAACAAATTACCTGAGTTTCACTTTGAACCGTCACAACATAAGGTAAAAATCCTGGCCAGCACCACTTCAGAATTTTGATCGGTAACCAAAGCATAAGTAATATTGTCGTTCCACAGACAACCGGCGACACGACCAATCTTCTAACGTGCATCAAAATTGGTAGATGTATCATCTCTTGTATCGGCGAAAAGTCGGGATCATTTAAGTTGCGCAAAAACCAGAGTACACCCGGACGCAGAACTTCGCGCAACAGTAGAATAAACGACGCGAAGTAATAGATGTAGATCATTCCAGCCAGCCAGTGCATGAACATAGAAGTGCCGGGGGCCGTGCGGAATGAGTTTTCACGGTCTCGCAGAGTTGCGTCAAACATTGATAGTGAACAGATGTCGAGCCACCATCCGCAAACTAACGGCAGAACCCCGATTTCGACTACTGATAGTAAGGATACTTTGATGACGACGTAACAGAAACCGAGAATACGTTGACACTTTTGGAATCCAATTAAGGCGGCAAGGGTGTGCAAAACGACGAGCAATACGCCGATTACGCAGTAACCGCATAGAGTTGTGACTAAACCCTCAAAGTGTGACGCTGCCGCGTGCTCTTCTAAACCCAAACCAGCTATGGCTAGGTGACCAATGTGGTACGGACAAAAGGCGAATACCTGTGCAAAATTAAAAATCATTTTTTTATTTTTATTTTTGTATCATTTTGTTCCTTTGAATTTTGAAACAGTATTTACCGATATAAAGAGAGTGTTGAGTAAAATGACCCAAAAGACATGTTCCAAGAACAGCAAAGATCCATCAAGACCAAGCAATCTTTCCCACGTGAGTTCTTCCGCCGGTCTGTCCCAGTCCATGGGATTCCAGTTTGCCTCTTCAGCCTCACCCTGAACTTGCGCTCCTTGCGCTCTCCAAACTCCAGCATTTGCCTGATGTTCTGGCTCAACTTCCGGTCTTTGAACTCCGTCGACAAATCTCAGTACTTCTGCTGCACCTAAATTATAAATGTATTTTTAGTATATACAAATAGATAGATATATAAATACGAGAAATCAATATTTATCACCGTCAGCTCTCGGTGGCTCGTCAGCGAAAGGCGGGATATTATTATTATCTCTGGCAACGGGTCGATTGCCTCGCTCTTCCAGCGGTGCGACTTCATTCACCTGCGGCTGATTTAAAAGAAAAACATTGTCACGTTCGAGCCACTCGGGCCCACCCGCGTGAATGATTTGTTCGCGCAGCCAAACTAGTCCAATAAATGCTATCAATGTACAAGTCACTACAAAGCACCCGTGAAACACATCCGAAGAGAGGTTTTCCATTGACATTATTTCCATCGGCAATGTTATTACCTACGGAAAGAAGATGAATTAGTTTAAAAGAATTTCATTTTATTTAAGATGGTAGGTACTATCATTGAGGAACAATTATTAATTCATAAGATTTATAAGTTATTTTACACGTAAAAAAAGATGTATTAATTAATATTTACTAGATATTATAACAAAAAATAGCAGTTTAAGAAAAATTGTTAGTTTTTTAAGTAAATTTGTGCATGTAATGTAAGAATTAGCGTCAGCATATTTCCATTTTAACGACAGAATCAGCTCAAATGATTGGAAAAATGTAATCTTACCCATACATCATCGAAGGAACTATTAAAAAGAGCTCGATAAGTTCGACAGGCAATCAAAGGAACGACGCCGAGCCAGGCGATGGCCACCAGAGTGTAATGGAACCAATATTTGACGGCAGTCACAATGCTGGAGAATAATCCGCCGAGTACGTCACGTAATGGCAAACGTCGTGGCATGTCGGGACTGTAGATTGGCGTGAATGAAAAGCGATATCCGCACAGTTCGCAGTACTCTTTGCGCGAGTAGCGCATCCATTGCACGAGACACTCCTGGTGAATCCACTTGATGCTCCCCGTACAAATACAGGGATGGAAGAGTGGTCGGTCCACCAGACCCTCCGATCTGCAAACCCTGCAGATATCCGCACCTAACATGTCCTCCGTCATGATGCCTACTTTGTTTTAATTCTAATGCCAACGATGTGACAATTAGTGGCCTCTTTGAGATCTGCAATTTTTTATTTCAGTTATTCATTTTTTTAATCAGTACAGTCAGTAACAAACAAATAGATCTTTTCCATAGTTTTCATAAATGATTCAAGAACTATTACATTTAGTAAATAAATATAGACAATAAGTAAAATAAGCATTCTATACTAAAAATACAAATAAAACCCATTTAAAGAAATCAAAGAAAAAAGTAGCGATTCATCATACTTTTGCAAAATCAATTAATCAGCACAAAGTAACCAGCAATTAATCACATATGATGTTCATCTTATTTCATACGTAATGTAGTAATTAAAATTGCATAATCTTACATAATATAACTTTATTGAAACTTTATCAATGAAATAAAACAAAACAATAAAATAATTATTCACTATATACACTGCTTTTATAAAATATATCAAATTGAGCAATAACAAATAAAATGTAAAAGTATATTTTATGACATACAATTTTCCACTGTAAAAGAATGTTTCAAAATAAAAATAAACTTTTTATTTTATTACGTCTAATAAACTTTTTGCTTCGAGTAAATAACATTCGAATGTAAATAAGCTGACGTGGTTTAATACTCAATTGGAAAATCAGGCAAATAAATCATAATAACAAATGCTGCTAAATGCGACGTTTGTCAATTTATAATCGTACAAAAATGAAATTTAATTACAACAAAGAAATAAATCAATCGACATTCAATCGAAATTTACTTTGAAACTTTCACAAATGGTTGCCTCGAAATTTGTTGCCGAGTTAAACCCATTTGTTTCTTTGTTCCATTTGATTCTAAAAATAACAGTGTTTAAATTTAATGAATGCAAAATTGAGTTTGAGTTGTATTTGGTGGATCCAAATAAATGAATCCTTGAATGCGTACGTGTACGTATTTACGTACAAAACTAAACGTGGAAAAATTGTTTTTGCCAAAGCGAAAAGCCTGACACAAGGCATTTGCGTGTTAAAGAGAACAAGAAGTCACGTTTTGGGACGAGAACCATACTCACATGTATTCGATTCGCGTTAAAAGTACATCTTGTCGTTTAATTTGACCGAAAATAACACGCAAAATGCTGCACTGCTAATTCGCCATCCGGATTCCATTATTTTTCCTGCTTTCCCTTAATTCTTTTGTAATCGCAAAATGTCATTCATAGTCAGACTGAAGGATCCTTTGGCTTTGTTTACATTGATTCGTTCACAAATCAACGCAGTTTCCAAACAGTATTTGTGTCCTTGTCTTTTTAATAAAAAAACAATCTAAATTTTTTATTTATGTTTTAAAAATGGAAGAATTTAAAAAATAAAATACAAAACAGTATATTTACAAAATATACAAATTAAAATAATGTTTCTTTTGGGCACATTTTTTTCTTCAAATTTTTTTTTTTTTTAATTTGAAATAATTAAATTAAATATTTAAAAAATAATGTTCAGAATGTTTTAAAAAGTTTCAAATTTGGATTAAAATTGGTTGAATTTGCAATTCCCGTGTTGGATTGAACAATTTGTTTATGTAGTTTCTGAACACATTTAGTAATGATTTTCATCAGTCGTGACAATCGGTTTTTAAATCGTCATAACCTAAGTTGAGTGAAAACTCGATATCATTCTTGCAGCGAATGTTTACAAAGTTTACATTTTTTAAGAAAAGTTAGAAATAATTCCAGAAAAATAATTATAAATATCTATTAATTATCGTCAAAAATGGAGTGCTTAATTGGGGTTCAGTTCAAAGATTTTGTCTTAATTGCGGCTGATATGACAACTGCACATTCAATTATTGTAGTTAAAAGTGGTAAGTTTATTTATTACAAAACAATACTTTTGTACTCAAATAAAATAATTTATAACAATTGAATTAAAAAAAGCTTGAAAAAATGAATAAACAATTTTTTTGTATTTCAAAAAAACATTCTATAAAAAATGATAAATATTGCAAAAATGGTGATTAATATTTAATAAAATAATTATTAATTTTTGAAACAAACTAATTATTTAATATTGCAGATGAAAAGAAAATTCATAAAATGTCCGATAAAATAATAATGGCAACGAGCGGAGAAGCCGGCGATGCGACTCAGTTTTCGGAATATATCGGCAAGAACATGCAGCTGTACAAAATGCGCAATGGATATGAAATGTCGCCAAAAGCAGCATCCTGTTTTACGCGAAAAAACTTGGCGGATTACTTAAGATCACGAACGCCTTACAATGTGAACCTTTTGATGGGCGGTTATGACGATCAAAACGGACCAGAACTTTATTACATAGATTACTTAGCATCTTGCGTAAAACTGCCTTTTGGAACTCACGGTTATGGTGGACACTTTGCCTATTCGGTTTTAGATAGATATCATAACCACGGTAAATAAATAAACAAAATATTTAATTTCTCATTTGTATAATTGAAATGTAATTTTGTAATTTATTGAAATAATAATTGATTCGTTATTTTTAGATATGACTGAAGAGCAAGGATATGAGTTGCTGAAAAAGTGTGTTCGAGAAATTCAGAAACGACTTATTGTGAATCTGCCGAATTTCTCCGTGCAAAAGGTCTCAAAAGACGGAATCAAAGAATTGAATCCAATTACGGCGAAAAACTTGGCGGTCGAAGATATCGATAAAGAGTGATGTCATTGGGTTTTTATATTTGTATTAAGCATAAATAATTATGGAAATAAATTTTCGTTCAATTGCTAATCTATAGATATATATTTACTAATTCTTCTAAGTATTTTGCTCATATATTTTAGGGTTTTTTTTAACTACAATGATATTAATTTACAGAAGTCCATTCTCAAGGAAATATTAAAGTCAAGCAACAATATACAGTCATATTTATTTTATTATGAATCAATGAAATTTGGATAAATCAAAATTTCATTAATTTATTTCTATGAAAATTCATACATCGAATATCATGATAAATGAACAATACGTATCTCTTTTTCTTTCTTCTTTTGTCCTACATTCGTACAATGCTCTCATACATACTCTTAGATAATTACAATAATTACAAGAGTAAAAAAGGATAAGAATTAGTTTAACGGAAACTAATTAATAGAATATCAAAAAACAATGAACGTCGATTTATCGCAAATATACAGCAATAACGCAAATATACACATTTTCAGTTTGTGAAATAAATACTTTAAGATCACAAAAATTGCGTTTTGTCGTTGCATTTCCGCTAAAAACGCACTTTCGTTCCAAGGAAGTATTTTTACATTCACGGTACAGTGGATTTCACCATCGAACGTCGGTGTGCGTTTCTGTTGCAAATGACAATTCAATCATGACGGGAACAAAAATATCGTCTCTTATTTCTCACTCAAATTTATTTATCCTTCTTCGAACTCTTCGTTCGTGTTTCGTTTTCAACTTTGTTCATTCGGGTTTCGTTAGTGGTTTTGGGAGTTGGATGGTCCTCGTATCTAAAATCATGACATTCAATTTATTATATCTTTAAATGATAATAAATAAACAAAATAACATTTGTATCATTTTGACTTACGCAAATAAAGCTTTATGGTCTCCTTTAACAAGAGCCAAAGACAAGGGTGTTCCAATGCAAGCCGGAACCAAGTACAAGAGAGCGGGCTGTGCGTGTTTGAACAAATGCATCACCAACATCGTCGTAATCAAACCCCAGAAGTAAGCGAAAAATGACGCATAAAAGTACACATTAGATTTCCGATTCAGACTCTGATCGAATCGCAGCAGCAGCGAAATAAACAATCCCGGAATCACCACGTCGCCAAGTCCGAGCATGGCAAAGTTTTGCGCTGCCAATCCGTTTTGCAACAAATCTTGCGGGAAAATGAACTTGACTGGACCCTCGAATAGCCTTGCCACTGCCACCATAACGTCCGTGCCAAATACCCAAAAAACGTCGTAAATAAATAATCCGCTCAGTAAAATGCATCCAATCACAACTCGATTTAAGTGAAGCATCTCAACAGCGTTGATCGCAAAGGCAATGCCGATTAAGTTGTTTGCAATCCAATGCTAAAAAAGAATTCTTAGTATTGAAAATGAACACTGAAGGACAAATATAAAGGGATATAAATCATCAATATTATATGATTTGAATACAAATGAAATTACTGATTAACTTTGTACAAGTTGTAAAAATGCTACCTTTGTTGTAAGATACCAAATGCCAATGCATGAACAGCAGATAAGACAGACAATGTCATGAGTGTTAAACTTATAGTTAATTATATATTTTTCGTTTTCACTAAACGTCAAGTGGAACTGAGATTTCGGAATTGCCGTTGGAATTAGTGACGTCACCACCGGACTGGAATTAAACATTATCTTATTAGTTATATAATAAACTTGTACATAATATTTGCACGGATTTGCGTTTTTTATAATTATAATGAAATAAACAAGAAATAGTACAATTTTTTGTACATAATATTACCTAAATACATGACAGAGAGCTAATACTCCTAAGAAAAAGAAGTAACCAGTTAGGAGTAAATTAATATACTCCCTTGAGAATATCTGAAAAAATAATATTTAATTATCATTTTATTGAAAAATGTTGCAGTGTTTAAATTAAAAAGTGATTATTTGGTTTACCTGGAAAATAACATAAAGTCCAAAAAGTGCAATGCTGGCAATAATCGGAAAAATCGCGGCTTCCGTGAGAGACAACGTTTCCGGCTTTTCTCCGCTGGCTTGAAAATGTTTCTAAAATACAGAAAAAAAAGTCGCCTTTTAATTGAAATCAATAAATTTGTAAGATAAAAAACGAAAATTAATTATAAAAAAACTGATTACTCCGATTAATCAAAAACTATTTATATATATTTGAATGGACATCAATTATATAACAGAACTAATTACAATACAAATTAATTAAATACAACGAAAATTATTATTCAATGAACAAAATGAACTTTCACTTTGTCCACATTAAACCACAAAGCACGAATATAAATTAAATTATGAGTAAAATATTGTTTGTAAATAACTGTTTTTGTAAATATGCTGTTTCGAACAAAATATAATTAAATTACAATTAAAAATTAAATTAAAAAATATTTAAATAAGAAATGATGAATAAAAAGAAGAAATAAAGTTGAAAGTACGATGTAAACAGAAACGAAGGAGAAATGAACTTTTGAATTACGTGTTGTTAGCTAACCTGCTGCTCCTTATGGTGACTAACGGAGCGAAAGCTGCCGAAAAATATAGGCAAAATGGCCATAATTACGAGACTGCTGTAAGCAATGGCCATTCCTTCAGGCGTAGCTGCAACTTTAGCGGTGACATTAGCCGCGGCCGTAACGTTTGCCACATTTTCCGTGATTATTTCCTGCACCGTTTCAGCCATCTTGTACGTGTGACGTGTTGAACTTGAAAGACGATCACTGTCTCTGCGCAGACTGACGCACAATTGTCTGCACTTGTCAGATTCAGCTGCAATTGGATTCAGCAATCCCCTTATACTTTCTCAAAACTTTGTTTTATTCAACTTCTTCACTGATCTGAAGTTAGTCGCGGATGATACATAAAATTATTTTAGTTAATTAGTTTTTTTAATCTAAAATTTATCTAGCAATAATTTATAAGGAAATTTGAAATTTTACACGTAAATGTGTTGGCCAAAATTAATATTACAAAAAAATATTTGTGAAAATATTTATATTTAATTTTTGTCTTTAAATTAAAAATTAACAATTATACAAATAATGTTAACTAAAATTGTATAGATAATATAATTGTTATTATTATATATTTATTTATATATTACAAATAGATCTTTTTTGCTCCGCATTTCGATTGCATAATAGTTGGTAACATTGCGCATCTATGGGCTCAGAAACGTAAAGAGAACACATTAGTTTGTAACCTGATTTTATTTCTAAATTTTAAGGGAGCTCGAAATTAAGATGTTTCAGTTCTCGTAAATCATAAATGACGCGTAATATTTAGTATTCAAGGGATTAATTAGTGAATCATTTTAACTCAAACTGTAAGTATGTAAAAAATAGGTACTTAAATATCATGTTTTCGTAACGTAAAGTCTGAAATTATATAAAAAAAAAAGATTCGCAATGTTAATAAATTAAATTATTATGTATAAATTGCTTATTATTTAATAATAAACATTTACGATATTTGTTTATTATTTCATTGTTCACAACGAATCTTAACCTATTTAACCTTGAACTTCAATATATTTTCGTATGTATTGAGGTTATACTCTGTCCCAGTAATTTGTCGTCTGCTTGATATAGGGATGCAATTTTAGTTCAAATTAAAAAAAAATTATCATCATTATATGAAATTTCGATTTAATAGATTTTATGAAATAAACATATAAAAATGTATTGTTAAAATAACTTGAAAATGAAATAATACGAAAAGGTAAGTGATAAATTAGAAAAAAAAGACAAATTAAACAATTTTTTATTTATTTACAGGTTGTAAATATATGACAAAATGGGTAACACTTTTAACGTAGCGTCTGTATCAGCTGGGGACATAGTTCATCCAGCTGGCGAAAAAGCAAATGTGCATAAACATGCTAACATGAGTGGACAACCGCCACCAGAATGTCCAATGCATAACAAAACACAAGAACCAAAAAAAGAGCCTCCAAAATATCAAAGCGAATGTCCGATTAGTCAATCAAATGATGATATTAATCCGCTAAATATGGTACTTATATACATTTATTATTTTATATAAAAATAATATATAATATTAATTCAAGTTATATAAAATTATTCAATATTATGTTTAGTTATCATTGATCATATTTGGTAACATATTAATTGAGGTATTTTGTTCTGCAGATGCCACCAGCAAATCAAAATCCTGCACCCGATCAACCATTTCCCTTACCGACCAACAGAGAAGTCTCATCAATTCCAAAGGCAACTGGTGAGGGTGACTTTTGGGTTTATCCGTCACAGCAAATGTTTTGGAATGCTATGTTAAGAAAGGGATGGCGCTGGAAGGACGATGATATTAGTCCAAAAGACATGGACCACATCATTAAAATTCATAATGCAAATAATGAACAAGCGTGGAAAGAAGTACTCAAATGGGAAGCCTTACATGCTCGTGAATGTGATTGTCCCAAATTACGAAGCTTTGGTGGAAAGGCATCCAATTATTCTCCACGAGCGAGAATTCGTTCTTGGATGGGGTAAACTTTTTAATTTATTATTATTATTTTTTTTTAATTACTTTATATTTCATTTTTTTAATATTTGTTTGAATTACAGATATGAATTACCATTTGACCGACATGACTGGATTGTTGATCGCTGTGGCAAAGATGTGCGATATGTAATTGACTATTACGACGGTGGACAAATAGATGATAAATACAAATTTGCACTGTTAGACGTAAGACCTGCGATGGATTCGCTGGAAAATATTTGGGATCGCATGAAAGTTGCGTGGTGGCGATGGAGATATAGCGGTTCTGGCAACGAATAGAGATTAGTTTGAATATTGAAACAACAAAATTGAATTTTTCGGCGATTAAATTGGATTTAATTAACAAACTACATTTTTCAAAGTAGACATTAATAATAAAGTAGTTCAACTACCAAGCAATTACAGAAATTATACAAAGTACAACTGCCAGAAAGACATTTTACAAAGTGAAAAAAGCAAAATAAACATTTCTTATTGATTTTAAACTGTATTAAGTATGTACTTATTGAATGTAAATAAATGAAGGTTGAAATTGTTGAACAATCTCTGTTTGTAAATTAAGTAAAGCTAGGGTAATGAAAAATAGCGACATTTCCAATTAACCGTTTTATTTTCAATTTTAAAAACTACAATATTTTACACGAAAACATATGACGAAACTCTGTTAAAAATAAACGCAACGCCATATGAAATTTTTTATTTATTTTGTTTCTATATCAGTACCAATGCAATTTGACACGAAGAATATTGTTTTTTATAGTTTAACAGTTTTATTTTACAGTAACTGTAAAATTAGTGCAAAGTGTATGAAGCAATATGAGGCAGTGTTTTAGTTACCTATTTAAGAAAAGACACGAAATTTTGCAACATGGAACATTCAAGTTTTTATTTATACAAAATTAAATTACAACTAGTTCTTTCGTAACTTGTATAAAAAGAAAAATGTGAATCCCTCAGAAAAATGGAAAGACTGTATATTATATATATTTATATCGGTAACTGAAACCTACTTCTATTAGTTACTTGTTGAAAACGGATGTATGTACTTTTGAAGTCATAAAACAGAGTTCCTAATTTAATGTCACAGCCAGTAATGAGCATGTGTTTTATTTATTTTTTTTTTTCATCTCGAAAATGTAAGTTTATAAACAGGATTCATACAAAATTATAAGTAATATTGTCTTTTTACATAATGTACACTGTTGATTATACCTGGGTTTAATCTACATTTGAGTATTTTGGGGATCGTTATTGTGAAGTATATTTTTGCCTATTACTGGCTTCGACTTGATTTAAACCTTTTTTTTTGTTTGTTTGTTTTTTTTTTGTTTTTTTTTTGTTTTTTTTTTTTTTTTTTTTTT
>JABFPJ010001927.1:0-22234 GCA_022817425.1 Gryon sp. ZL-2020 | reverse complement strand
TAGGAAAAAAAAAAAAAAAAAAAAAAAAAGAAACAGCAATTGTGACTAACTAATTAATCGGTTTCTATCGAAAGCTCGCAAATGTCGCGTAATCGATGATTGCAAGCGCAAATATTTGCAAAGCAAACTCGCGAATACGGCGAGATATATCTCACTGGTAAAACCGGCGCAATAAAACAATCGGAATTAAACAAGTGCGCTTTAATCACCCGATACGCGTCGGTGATAAAGATTCGTGTGTAATTTATTACGCGAATGCGCCGTCGGCTGAACGAAGAGAAATGCGTTGTTCATAAAACCGTGCGAAATGCGCAAAGTCCGTTGACAAATGTGCCGACGATTCGTCACCAAAATCAATGCCATGGAGAGACATTTATCTTGACCTTAAAATTATGTCACACCCATGAAACACAATCTTTTGTGCAAATCAAACAAGATTATCAAGCGCCACAATTTAGTTATCACATTTACAATCCCAAATGATCCAAAGTATATCCAAATTTATGCAAGACATATTTTTGAATATATGTATATATATATTTAAATATATGGAGTATATCTAGGTTTATATATTTTATATATCTTCGGAATATATCTTTTTATATATAATATTTTATATATTTTTTAAAGATACATATCGCAGATTTAGAATATATATATATATATTCGGAAATATTTTCGAGCTTGTGGGAACAAACACGCAATATTTTTTTTTCTTTGGAAAATATGTTTTTTGTAACATTAATTCGATGATTCACCAATAGTAAGTTACTTTTAAACCTGGGTTTAAGGTGTAAATAACATCGATTGTATAATGAAAGCTGAACTTTACTAGAGTGTAGCGAAAGTATTTTGATACTTGGATTCGGTTTCTAATCCGATTTGTGATACAAAACCCTGGTAAATATCAAATTAAATTGCAATACACACAAGTTCTAATATTTCTTCGCACAAACTCAATGCCGATAGAGTTCTTTGCGAACGCAACCCATTTGCTGTTTACACATTCTTCCTTTATCCTCTGCACAAGACAGTGCATTTAAACGCAGCGGCGAGAAAAGATTATACAGAAGAATGAAAAACAAATTGAGATTGGCTCAATTACTGTCGAACAGATTTTGAGTTAATATCAGGAATAATTTGTTCTCAGAGACAAACAGAATATGTTATCTAAAAGTGTCTAAATAATATAGGATATTATTAATTTATGCATTGGCAATGAAGCATAAATCTAAATTAAACAATATATATGAAAATTAAACAGATAACTTGCTCATTGTTTGTTCCAAATAATATCATGTTCATCTTTGTTTATAATAATATGATGAAGATAAACAGTGCAAGTTATTTACTATTGTACAATTTCATGATTATTAGTAGGCCTAAGGTAACCCCAATTTTGTATGATTTGTTGAAAAGTTAATAAGTAGGGCCAATTCATGACCAAATTAGGGCTTTATTCAGGTCAAATATGGGGATGAAGCTTTTACTTATATATTGTATGTATACGGTTATATAGGCAAACTATATGAGTTCCATATGGGCGATGTTGGCCTCGTTAGGCCCAAGTTTGTATACATTTTTGTAAGGTTAAGAAGTAGGGCCAATAAAGGGCCAAATAAGGACCTTATTGAGGCCAAATACTGGTTTGAAACCAATGTGGATCCCACAAAAAATCTACTTTTGGAAATTTTGGGCCAATCTTGGAAAATCTAGGACCTAAGAAGGCCCTAAAAATAATTTAATTTACATTCAAAATTGCACTAGGACAGAGTCAAAAGTAATCAACTTTATGTAAAAATTCATCAAGAAAATAAAAATTAAGTAAAAACCTGTATTTTGATTTATCACTCGAAGGACCTTTTCAACGTTAGAAAAATAAATATTCATTAACCCATAACATATCATACACATAATGAAAAAAAAAAATTTAAATGCAATTAAAAAAAAAAGAAAAACATTACGTATGCAGGATTACGTACGAAAGTTTATTATTGAGTTGCCAAAATTGAGTTTTTTATCTGGGTCCGCAATATCGTGCACATACTACATTTGCAAATTTCAATTAACCTCAGCTAATATTTCCTTATTACTCATCATTTTATTATTCAACATCAAAATACTTAATGTTTTCTGATATAATTTGTCGAAAACAAACTCCAAGCTACTTTGATTGTTTACTCAACAAACTCTTCTTAATTATAATAAAAAATTGATACAATTTACTTAGTCAATGAAATCATATAAAATAAAAACAGTGGATAATAATTATAAGTTTGCTACGCGGAAGGTAAAATAAAATTAAATTTTGCATTAAGTCAAATATATTTACGAACATAATAGGAAATAAGAGTGAAAGATAAATAAAAGTAGTAACGACTAAAATTCGAACAAACATAAAATGTTGAGACTTTCAAGCGTAAATTGGGCTATAAAATAAATTCAATTTATAAAAGTAATACAAATCTTTATTTAAAGACAAACAGTCTTTCGCGCAAGTATAAAGTTTGATATTGGTCAAGGGAGGTCGAAGAAGTTATTCTAGCAACTTTGTGCTCTCCAAACTATTTTTACCGACTTGTTTTCTTGTTATATAATATGTTAAATAAATTTTTCGTTTCCAAATTAACTATATTTTCGTTATAATATTTTACATTCTGTTTCATTAATTACTATTTTTTTAAACTATTTCAAAATACTTACAATTTTATCTCTAAATCAACAATTCTCACATTTTTGAAAATATATCCGAATTATATAGACAAGTTATATTTTTGGATATATACTGAATATATATAAATATATATGCAGGATATAGTTATTGCCGCTTTTTATATAGAAAAGATGTATATTTGCATATATCTAAAATATGTGGACAAAATATATATTTCGATATAGTCTCATATATGGATATATAATCACATATATCTAAGATTATATATTTTATATCATTTTCTATATATATATATGGATACATACTTAGATATATTTTTTCCATAAAAACCATAATAAAACCCACAAAAATGATGATTTGCGAATATAATTTCGCAATTGGAATGAAGATAATCGTATTATGAATATATGTTACTTCGCTCATCTTTGAAATTTAATATATCGTAAACATTTTGTTCGTTCACGTTAATCCGAACAGGAATGCACATAGTACGTTTGTTATGCAAATATTGCGAAATAATTAACAGAGAATCCAAGTCTGTCTTTTAATGCTACTATTATTCATTCCACATCATTAAGGAACAGACTATATCCTAGTCTGTAAAAAGTCCCGAGCGAATTCCAGCAGGAAAGACAGCCAACAAAGTAATTCCTTAATTTGCTCGCGCCGAGTTTTCTTCCATCCGTCCTTCCTAAAGAGTAATTTACTTTTTTTCCCCTTCGCCTTTCTTCCTGTCCCCTACGCCTCACAAGGGAATTTAATCAAGAAACTACCTCGTCATCTTTAACGCCATTCTTTGCCATCAAATAGCATGTTACCTCGTGTGATCATTTTCTTTATTTCGCGTCAAACGTCACTAAACATTTAACTCCTATTTCCTTCCCAAAATCAATCTACATACATACATTTAACATAGAAATTGTAACCTTTTTTGCTTCTTCACAAATCAATATCCATTAAACGATTCAACTTTTTATTTTCATCAGCACTGTAGTTTTATTTCAGTTTCTTTTCTCTATACTTTCTTAACATTAAATCACTAATTGAGAAAATTCTTGCAGAATATTAAGGATGTTTTATAACTTTGCTTGCGAACACAAAAAAAAGAGGAGAGCGCGAGAAACTGGATTGAAAGTTTTTAAATGATTCGTTTATTGCTTTAATGTTTGTTTAAATATTTTTACACTGTTTGGAGTGGACTTAAGTGAAGTTTAATCTTGGATTAACTTAACTTTCTCTTACATGTATTTTCTAGTTTACTTTATTTCTGATTTTTGTTGGGATAAGAGATAATTAGAATTAAGAAAACGAAACTTTTGCTGGCATTTCTTTTCAAACAAGCGAGCAAAACTTTTATTCCACATTCGAGTATATTTTTTGATGGCGGAGAGGGGCAAGAAAACAACGCCAAATACGCGGCAATAAAAAGAATATTTGATCACATTACGAAACTGAAACTGCATTCAAAAGATTCTGCCTTATGCGATACAAGTGGCTCGAGTTCTTATGTGTTTTATATGGAGACAGATTGCTTGCGTGTTAACGCGCCAGGCATATTTCATAAGCTGTCTTTATAAATTCTTATATCCCACGTCAGACTGTCTACCGACCATAATTCAGTGTTAATCATGCCTTACTTAATTCTCGTACACATAAAAGTAAATTTCCTTCTGACAGTTAGGGGGGAATAAGCAAATGAGAGAATAATGAACTAAATGGGTAAAAGTTAATATTTATACAAACTCAGACGGAAAAACTATATTTCTAAAAGTAATGTAAAACTTGTTGTAACCCTGCTTTTGCCTGGGTGTTGATTGTAAAATATATTTTAATATATACATGAATTTAAATCTACATCTCCATGATATCCCTTTGACATCCTAATACATCCTTATAACATTCCTAAAATATCTTTTAATATCTTTAAGACATCCTTATGACATCCTTTGACATTCTTTGACATCTCTATGACATCCTTAAGACATCCTTATGAAATTTTATGACATCCCTATGACATTCCTATGACATCTTTACAACATCCTTACGACATCCTTACAACATCCTCACAACATCCTTATGACATCCTTTGACACGCGTATGATATCCCTATGACATCTTTGTGACATCCTTATAACATCTTTTGACATCCCTAAGATATCTTTCAATATCTTTAAGACATCCTTATGAAATCCTTTGACATCTTTATGACATCCTTTGACATCCCTATGACATGCTTTGACATCCCTTTAACATCCTTCGACATCTTTATGAAATTTTATGACATCCCTATGATATTTACAACATCCTTACTACATCCTTATGACATCCTTTGACACCCGTATGACATCCCTATGACATTCTCAAAACACCCTTATGACATCCTTCAAGATCCCTATAACATCCGTATGATATCTTATGACATCATATTTAATATTATTTTTAATGCAAAAACCAAATAGTACGATAATCAATTTTCACTACTTATACGCAAATGTCCATAAGAATATTTTCTTTTAAGAATTTCTTTAAGGGAAATTAAATAACTTATAATTCACTAACAATGAACTGCACGATAAGTTCATTTCAATGTTCTGTCTCGCAGTTTCTGTTTCGGGACTTTAAGATATAATGAAATCCAATACGAATTTCGACTAGTTACTAAGATCTACGGTTAACTTGCGGTCACTTTAAAGCCTCAGTTTCCTTTGCGAGCTTCTCAGGATCATTAATTGTACAGCAGTATCTCCACAGTACACAATCAAATGACCCAACTCAACTCACCAAACAAACCTTGTCACGTAGAAGGCAAAAAAAAAATATATATATATATAGTTCAATGACTTCCGGACCAATGTTCATTCTCGTTATTTATTGAACATGCAATTTTTAGGAAACCAGTAATGGAATCGAGAAAGTTACGTTATGCTTTTATTTATCAAATGGAATATTGAGAAGTTTGCTCTGGTTTTGATTTTCTGGTTTTCCGTATAGTTTCATAAAAGAATAGTTAACAAAATATTTACTTGGATTTATCGAGAAACAATTTTGCAGAATAATGTATTATTTATACAAATTCTAAACTTGAAATTGATGATACATATTTAATGAATATTAAATATTCATTTTGCGAAATTTAGATTTAGCTTCTATTAGAATAAATTTAAGAAATTAAAATACGTCTTTTCCTGTTTTTAATGCATTTTTCATAGCTTTTATCATGAATATTATAAATGTGCGAAACAAAAGTAAATGAAATAAAATGCAAAATGTTAATGAAACGGCGAATAAATGATTTGATCTAATTATGATTTCAGATACGAACGGCTGTAGTCGGACTATCAGATACAAGCCGATAACAACGACCGCAACTGCAATTTTCCTAAATTTCTTCCTGGCCGTCTCAGCTTCGAGGTAGTTGTGTCACCGACGCGAGACAATTCTACCCACTGTCTGACCCAATTGCATCGTCCATATAAAATCTATAGTAGCCTAGGGCTTCCAGTTATGTATGTTACTATAATACATGTACGTTTTGAGTAGGTAGACGAAATCATTTTTATTCAAGCGAAGCGGTTCGACGATAACCGGAACGACCACAACAATCGATATGCATTTACTTTTGAAACATGTTATCTTTTGATGTAAATTGTTAATAAAATGCGTTGATATGTACATTTACACAGTGAAAATCGAATGATTGCAGCGAGGTAATAAACGAGAACAATCGCATTCGATATTTCACGAAAACTGCGATTCCTATGTTCATCGAATATTAAATATTATACAAATATACGAGTATTGGTATTGAAAATATTGTGTATTATTTTTCTATCCAGAGAGATTTTCATATTAGATCTTCCATTAGATTATCATAATTAATATTCTAGTTTTTGTTGAAGAAGATTCATTTTATTATTTATTAATTTGCATTTATTCTGATTGTTTCAAAGCTATTTAAATTTATGAAATATTAAACAAAAAACTTAATAATTCAAAACATATATAATTTTATATTCTAAACATATGCCATATTACCGCAATTTATATATAAATTATATATATTTTTTATATATTGTATATAATTTTTATTTACTTTTTTTATATTTCGAATCTACATAAAATATATTTTGAGTTTTATATAAAAAATATAGAGAATATATAATTTTATATTATATTTTATATATGGCTAATATATGGGCACTATATGGTCAATATACGTATATATGGCAATATGGTGACAATATATGAACAATATATGGACAATTTGTTTTGAATTACAAAGAAAATGTTGAATTAATTTCTAAATGAAATATTTATAGATTTTATATAATAAAATATATATAAATACTAACTTGAAATAATTCCTTAATTTAGAAAAGCATTTCATTTAGTTTCTTCGACTTTAGTCAATGTAATTTATGAAAGCTAATTTTGCGTTAATTTTGTAAATCTTAACATTTTATATTTATTATTATTATTATTATATATAAAATAAGGACGATTTTTTGCAAATGAATTAATTTAAGAAACACAAATCTTTGACGTCGATGTTCGCTCAAGTGATATCTACTAATAATAATGTAAGTCGAACGCACTTTTCTGCAAGCATTCGTTTTATAAAAAGGAAGATAGAAATAAACACCATTTCCACAAACAAGCTTTTTCATTTAACGAAAGCCAAGCATCTTTTTCAGATTCGTAATTCATCCTAATTGTTCTTAGTGCAGAACATTGTTTTCTTTTGCAATTCATTTCTTAATAAAAAATGTTCTAAGCATGAATTAAAAAAAATTTTATTTTTCATTTAGGCATGCAAATTTGATATCTTATATATATACGTAACGCATGCAAAAGGTAAGATTAAATTCATATTTATTTATCAATATGCATATTTTAATCAGAATATATGTATATGCACAAAATAAATTATTATTCTCATTGTTATATTTCTTTTTCTTTCTATAAATGTAATGATATTGGTTTTTTATGTGTATAAAAGATAAAGAGTTACAATCTCATTGCAAACAACAACAAAAAAAAAAAAAAAAAACTAGAATCACTGCCATAATATAGTATTTACTTTCCGGTACGTTTATTTTTAATTTAAAATAAATGTACAAAATCAATTTATTTTTGATAATGGCTATATGCTTTTATCTTAGCAATAACAATGGATTATTCGTATCGAAACATTAAAATGTATTTCTTTGTTATCAGTTTATTGATTTCACTGACGTGCTATTATGTACTAATAAATATTTTGATGGACACATAAGAAACATTTTCATTGTTAAATGCAAAATATTGATTCTCTATAATACAGAGTACAATAACATACAGCATACCATTACACATTGTACATGTGAATATAAAAAAAATCGCTCAGATTTATTCTACTTTAAATATATAAATATCATTTTGTTATTCTAATTCGATTTTTCTACAATCGCATGAGTAAGTAATAACTAGTTAGGTTTGCATATAAAAAGATGTTTCCGTTACTATTTAGTACTTAATAAGCATGCTTAATCTTGTTAAACTACGGTGTGCAAAAAAAACCACAGATTCTGCGGCGCAGAAGTAGTTGTTGTTTATAAATGAACGCGGAAAAACGGTCGCAATAAAGGGAAATATATTACTGTAAATAAATTGCAATTGGCCAATAAAATCAGAGTTAATAATTTTGTGTTATCAATTATACCTTCGTGATATAAAATATATAGTAAAAATATAGAGTAAAATATATTTTTGAATATATAAAAATATATTATTTTATACGTTTATTTTTGGTATCCCAAATAATATAATATATACATATATATTATATATAAGAATATATTTTATATATATTTTACATATAGCTGAATTCCCGGTTTGTAATATTTTGTAATATCCATATAAATAATATATGTTTCTGCTTTTCAATTTTTAATTTTTAGAATTTAACTTTTCATTTTCACTTTTTACATTTCACTTTTTACACTTATACGTTTTATATTTTCTTTTCTTATTTTACTTTTTACATTTTACATTTCGTTCTTTCTTGTAATATGAAAATTATATATAAAATATAAAAATATATATATATATATATAATTAATATATAAATTGCGGCAATATGGCATATTAGCAAATTTTATAATTTCAGCAATTGACTCCACAAAATTATTTTCCATTAACAAATTTCATCGACAAACTCCCTTGGATTGCGAATTCCTTACAGCTTTAATCTCGATTAAGTATTCATTATCAATCGAGCAAACGTTAATGAAATGATAATTAGCTCACAAAAAATGCAACACAGTCATTTTATCTTGAATCTCTCAATATCCCAATTATCCGCACGTGTTTTCCCAAGTATATTGGCTAGCAAAATTGATAAATTATTTTCAACGCCGAAACAACTAACCGGCAATCTGAATAAATCATACACTTTTCGACTTACGATTCGCATACTTGATATTACTAATTAAAGAGCTTGGGGAGTTACTCAGCATACGCACTGCCGGGGGCTTCTAAAAGTAATGAACCGCAGTTGGAGGATAGCGGGTCCTCCTTTTCACGGAATTTTCAGGGCTAATCACTGTCGAGTTTCAGCGCGCTGCACACAACTCCTCCGAAGTGGCGCGCAACTTCGATAATTACGCAAAAATTATTTGAAAAAGGTTCAATCTGTGAATGAGACGAGTCTTCAAGTTCTCGGGTAATATTAATAAGCTAAAATTAAATTGATAAAAAAAAAAAGGATTGAAGAGAGATTTTATTGACTTTTGTGAAGAAATTTTAATTGTTCGGCGGCTTTTTTGTGATTGTGAATAAATGAAAAGTTATTAGTGCATTTTGACTTGCAGGATAATCGTGAATAATTAAACGACAATTCATGAAATGGGCGTTAAAACAATGAGCTTCATGAATTTTCAACTCACAACGTTCAGCGCCATCGACCTTTTCCATTTCAAAATTTAAATTCCAAATTATATATATATATACATATATAACTAGGATTTAAAATTTTGAAATTTTATATATATATATTTATTTATAATATTTTTATTTTTTTTAATAGTGATATTTTTATGTTTTATCATTTTTTAAAGTTTTAAAGTTCATTTTCCGATTTTACTGAAACTAAGTTTGAATTAAATTTAGGTTCTATTCAAGATTCACTCTTTGACTTGAAGGTTTAATATATTTTAAACGTCATTGCTTCTTAAAATTATATCCATATAATTAAAAAATTGTTTATCTAATTTGCATCTTCGTGCAAAATATAATTGTTTTAATACGAATTGTATAATATGAAACCAACTTATCGTGAGTTTCTTCACGTTCACATATAATTAATATAGTATTTTATGAGATGACATAATAGTCGCGTGTGATCATTAACGATTCCGCGATAAGCGACATTATGTAAAGTTTATGTAAATTACATGTAAGTCTTCATGTACATGATTTAGGTAAATTTTATGTAAACTTAATTCCGTTGGTCGTGAAATATTTGACTGCAAAATGTTTACGATCGTTTTATTTGCTTTGCTTATGGAGATGGGAAGTAGAGTCAGACAAAAACAAAAAAGGAAGCAAAAGATTATATGGAAAATGGCAATGAAATGTTTTTAATTAAAGAAAAACTGACCCCCGAGTTATCTTGCAACAAGTAACAATTACGTGTCTATAGAGAAATTGTAATAGAGCGAGCAGTTGGGGGAATGGAAATGCGGTAGGTAGGTTGTAACCGCAATTGGTCTGGCTGAGACAAGCAAGAGGCCACAAATAAACAACATGAAATGTCTTTGGGACGCGCCGAAATTGTCGGCAAGCTGTGCGAAGAATTGTCCCTGCGAAGCAACGAAGAAATTAAATTGGAAGTGACGAAGAATATAATTTGACCGCCGCGCCACGTATCGCGCTGTCGCTTTCATTAAGCTGATTAAAACATTTTTATTTTCTGTTCAAATCGTAAAATTACAAGTCATACTTTAATTACAATAAAAAGATATTTTCGCGAATGTTTAATAATGAAATAATAAATTTTGTAAATACACATTTGAAAATGAACGAAATATTGATATATTTTATTTTATCTGCAAATGAATTTGTACTTTTTTATATTTTAATCATTTGATGCTGTTATAATTAAGAAATTGTCGGATAAAGTTTTAATTTCATTCGGCATGTTTGAGTATAATAAAACGAAATGTTGACAAATGTATTCGTTCTACAGTTATTAAACATTGACAAACCGGCATATTAAATCGAATTACTGAGTAAGAGAGTAGCGAGTTGTATATCTTTATTTAATTATCAAGTTGGTATATGTACAGTCATGAGCAATGGCAAGTAATCGTTCATCAAATTCACGTGTCCGATTACTCAATGTCTACAGATGTATTGACGATCGCTAATGGTCCATTGGTCAGATCTAATTCCCTAATGACATCGATACGTAGTTCAGTTGTCACACCTTTCTACTTGTTAAAGTGTTAATTCTATCTACAAGTTAATTGAATTTATCCAAATGATATTATCAACAAGTAACCATCTATCTTTGTCTTTGAAATAAACAATCCCTGCACTCACAGAAAGATTTAGTTCAAACAACTACAAAATTGTGGTAATTAATGAAACATTAGGTTTAAATAATCAACATTTAATTATTTTAATTGTAATTTTAATTAAGCGTGCTGTTTATGGCTATGGCCTTCCTATAGCCTTTCTACGGCTTATTTACGGTTTTTATGAACATTTATGGCCCTTCTATGACCTTTTCATGACCCTTTCGTAGCCAATTTATGATTCTTTTATGGCCTTGCTATGGCCTTTCTATGGCCCTTCTATGGCCCTTTCATAGCCCTTTCATGACCCTTTTATGACTCATTTATGGCCCTTTTTTAACCTTTCTATGACCCTTTCATAACCCATTTATTGTCCTTCTTTGGCCCTTCCATTGCCCTTCTATGGCTCTTCTATGGCCAATTTATGTCCCTCCATATAGCATATTTTTATTTTTTAAATTTTTTTATAGAAATATTTTGTTGAATTCCAAAACTGCCTATGTTAATATTCAACGATTACATATATATGAACCATTCATTAGCAATATATTAGCACTTTTATTTAGGTAATCCATACATTGTCCATAGATGGGTAATATATGCTCCTTTTATAATAAAGAAATTATTTTAACTTAGGTATTAAGTATTTCCTAAACTTACTTTCATATAATAATTTCAAATTGGAATTTGAATGCAAAATTGTGTTTAACCATTATCATATATATAATGCGATCGTGATGAAATGACAGCAACTATGTCTTCCATAAATAAGACTTTTTTAACAGAAAGCTTAATATGACTTTTAACTGTGTAATGTAATTGTGAAAATTGACGCTAACGAGCAGAAGCTCTTGTGCTACAATAGAGTTATCCATCCTCGCGTTTTAATTAGCATCCACGTGGTACGTTGTGTCCGCATCTACTTCTACTGACGTTCGCATTACATATCCCGTTAGTTGAATGAATCACACCAAAGTATCTTGGAGTAATATTCTAGCTTCTATCATATTAAATGAATGCGTATTATATTGTAATGTCAGTTGTTTCGATGATCAACATGCTTGCACAGAATACAATACTGTCGCATCAATCGTGCTACTATTTAGAATCAAATTACTGCATTTGTAACACAATTCATTTGAATAAATATTGCTTCATGACGTCTGGTATACAATTTGTATCAAATGTTTAAGATAGTTTGATTTTTAATTAATGTATAATAAAGCATTTTTCGGAGTTCAATATATTCTTTTATAAAAAAATGTGTTTTACTTCAAAAACATGTTTTCTTGTACAAAAATCCACTGACATCCCTATAACATCCATCTGACATCCCTATGACATCCATCTGACATCCATCTGAGATCGATATAACATCCATCTGACATCCATCTGACATCCATCTGACATCCATCTGACATCCCTATGACATCCCTATGACATCCCTATGACATCCCAATGACATCCCTATGACATCCCTATGACATCCCTATGACATCCCTATGACATCCCTATGACATCCCTATGACATCTCTATGACATCCTTACGACATCCCTATAAAATCTCATGAAATCCCCATAAAACCCCCATGAAATCCATATGGAATTCCTATAACATCTCTATGACATCCTTATGACATCCTTATGACATCCTTATGACATCCTTTGACATCCCTATGACATTCGCCTGACAATATATAAACAATGTAAACAATGTATGGACAATATATAGACAATATGTTTTAAATTACAAAAAATATAAATAATTGAATAAAATGTTGTAAAGGAATACCTTGTTACTATTGTAAGTTGAATAAATACGAAACAACTGAAGGTTATCGTAATTTAAAGATTATAATTAAATCGGGCATAGATGCAGCAACGAGCAATATGCTGGGCACGTCGAAGTGAACCTGTTCGACTATGATGTAGGCGGATTCGAATGTAGCCCCACTGTGATTATGGCAGTTGTCAGGTTATACGTGGTCCGGGATCGTATCCGTGCCATGAAAATGCATGCCAAAGTCATTAACCTTCTGTCTATCGGAGCGTATACTGAGTCCCGTAATTAGGCACATAGCTGCAACAATAATGACCGGATTGACACGTAAATAGATCGCGAAATTATGCCACGTAGTAAATAACGTGTCTAACGCATATTCCTGCCTGTTCGTAATTGCTCTATATCGGCTTGACATTTGAAATAACTGCACTTAAGATAACGCACATTTTCAATAATTTTCATTCTTTAATATTTTAAATGATTAAGATTCGTTTTATTGCAATAAGTTTCTAAAAAATATCACATTTGTATTACATTTACAGTAATGTAAAATGAAACAAGTAAATTGTTTATATTTTTCATTTTACAAATGTAGCATTTTTTTAAATGCATTTTTTCAGATGATTTGTATTGTAATATAAGAACAATTGCTCAGAAAACCTTGGCACGTGTCATACTCATTTTTTATCATAAAAATTGCTTCTTTCTTCATAACATATCTGCAGCAGAATGGATGCAACAATTCACGTATAATAATTTAAAAATATTACAATCTGCAGCATATTTTTTGATTGCATAAAGTATGTCCCCGGCATTGCATAAACTAGCGCGTGATATAGTTTTTTTTTCTCACAATTGTCACGATTTTTAACTGACATAAAAGCTGAATGTCTATTACAGATACACATAAGTGTACATCTAACTTTAAATGAAAAATTATATTTTAAAATTAAAATATAAAAATTATATTGCTTTATTTTTTTAATCCAAAGATATTTTACGTTTAGGATGAAAATAATATTTCTTTAATTATAAGAATTATTTCTAACCTCATTTTTGAACAAAAATTAGTACATTTGCAAAAAAGAGTAACGTCGAAGACATTTCTGAGAAATTTTGCAAAAATGTAATTATTTTAATTTTTTAACAAAATTAACAAATTAATTTTTGTATTAAAATTGCAATTCATTTTCTACTTTTCTACATTAGTTTCACATTTCATTAAATTTATCGTGTAAGTAAATTAAGTTAGTTCTAAAAATTTAAACGAACTAATTGTAAAAAGTTATATCAGCTTAATTTTACATACTGTGTGTATCACAATACGCACATATGTACAATGGAAAGCAGCTTTAACACACGGTTATTTGAGTATAATTTTATTAACAATTTTCATAATAAACGAAAAGTAAACTTTAACTACTTATTAAACATTTTAAACTGTTTTACAATTTGTTGTTTATGTTTCCACATAATTGCAATTTATATATAAAGTACAAAATTAAACGATAACTGTCAATATATTTAATTAATAAATATTAATTAAGTTTTGATGACATAGTTCAATTAATTATTGATTAATGAGTGATCTAATATGTATCTAAATAAATTATACAGAATTAATTATTACATAAAGTAAATACGAAATTGATCGTTGTTATACTTTGTTATATTAGCTGAATATTCCATTAATTTGCAATGAAATATGAATTATATTTAAACAAAACTTTTTCTTGTTCTAAAACGTTTGAAATCAAAGTAGAATGAATCAATATTTTCGATCATTGACATCCATTTGAACTGAAAATATGTCTGACTACACGCTGACTCTTACTACTTCTTCTCAACGAATTAATTCCATGTTCAAATTTAAATAAGTTGCATTAAGCATTTCATTGGCCAATATGTCGGCAAATTTTGTTCAAAACTTTCAAATTCACTTTGTCTCTCATTCGCGTTTTATCATTTCATTTAAATGATGAAATTAATACCCAAAAAAAATGGCTGAAATTAGGTCAAGTATGCATTTGTCGGTTTACGCAAATCCCGAAATGGGTGAAAAGAATTGAATGAACAAATAAAAAGATTCGTTTTTTTTACTGATACCATAAAATGTTCTTTTACCTTTTCATTTTCATGAAAGAAAATAAAGAAATAGTATAGTGGACAGTTAATACCACGCGGTTCGCTTTGAGGTAAGCACATCTGGATTACTTTTGGCGTAGATGTCGTTGCGTACGCGAAACATAAAAGGTCTCTTAAATCAGATTTCAGGTTTCGCACGGATTAAATACACTCAGCAAGTTTTAAGAAAAATATTATAAGATAAGAGCAAGGATTAACCAGTCTTCGACATTAATGGCAGGATTATGCGGAAGCTGTAAAGCACAGTAAATGAAATCATTTCGCTTATTTTGTTCATAAATGCAGAATTAAATTATAAAGAGAGAGAGAGAAATAAAAATAAATTACCTTTACAATTTTCTGACGTTTAGTAAATACAAAAAGCAATATTATCTCAATGCTTCAATTGAAAACTAAATGCTCTTTTCAGAGTATTAAATGTTTTGTAAAACAATTATGATATATTGTAGGAAATAAAAATTTAAAGTTTAAAGGAAAAGTTGAACATTTTTTCTGGAATTTTGTATAATGATAATTTTGATTAAAGTCAAAGTAAAAGCAGGGGTTACATGTGCCACTACTCATCGACGATGAAATAACATCCGCAATCTTCGGAACATCGGAAATCCCGCCGCGACAAATTATCGTCTACGCGTTGTTAGTTTCCCGATAGGAAATTAAGTTACATTAATTTCATTGATAACCGCGCTTCTACGGCTCGTCAATGTTTAAGCTACCTGATATCAAATTTAAGTCAACGTTTGTTTTAAATATGTGTATAGAAAATAATCATTTTTATAGAATATCATATTTATGGAATTATAATTTCATTGAAATCTTAATTCTATTAAAATTTCGCTTTTTTTGTTATTGAATAAAATTGTAAAACTTTTAATTCTTTATTACTGTTTTTTAATGTCAAAAACCGGGACTTGTTTGTTTCTGAAAAGAGACACGGTATTCTTGGCGCACAAAAAACAACTATTTTTTTTGTACTTGGCCAGAGAAACTACCGTGTCTTTTGAAAAAAACTTTAGTTGGCAATCAAGAATACAAAAAAATTTAAATGATGGTGAAAATAGCCTTTTTTATTGAAAAAAAATTTAACAGCCATTTTAACAGCTTTCTTTTATTGTTAACTAAATTATTATTATTAAATAATATTTATTAATATTTACTGGAATTATAGGAAAAAGTACCATACCATATTGGAATCAAGACATGTTGAAAAATATACCAATTTAAGAGAAATTGTAAAAAATAGTTTTTTAAGTAAATTTTACTACAAATATAGTAAATTATTTTTAAACTTTTGAAGTTTATATTATATATCAACTTTTTACAAAAATTTACTCATCTTTTCCTAAAAAAATTTTTTTTTAAGAATTTTTATTTATTAATTTTGTTGTCGTGTAAAAAATCTTTTTTTCGTCTGTACAATAAACCAAATGTTGATTGTGAAAAAAGTTAGCGTAAAAACCTGATTGCGATCAACACTAACAGTAAAACTGTATCGAGAACGAAAAAGTTGTTAATTATGGCTATAACAATACGGCCGCATTAAATAAGTAACACAATTAAAGTAGAAGAGCGTTTAACATGTCTGCGTAAAAGAAGTAATGCATAATTGTTCACGACCCAGATAACGATGTTGCGCAGCTTTTTTCCTTGCTCTGGGACATTTAATTAAGAACAAGTTACACCAAAAATTAAATTTGTCGCGACCAAGTTCAATATTTCAGTTGATACTAATCGGCTTTGTGTGAAATGAAAAACGATTTTTCCATAACGGCGCATTAATGCCCCGCTTTTTTTTGTAGATTATCGATAATTTGATCGTTCATTCAAGCTTTTCTTTTGCATATAATCAGAGATGAAAATGTCGATTATAAACCGATGCACGGGTCTTGTTTTGTTTTTTAGTACTGCAATCGATTTAAAGTGTTTTAATGTCTTTTATGCTGTGTATTTTATAAATAAATGTTGATCAAATGTCAGAAGTGTAATTTTAACAATCAATTTTTGTTCATGATAAAACACATTTGACCGTGCAAATAAAAGTAGTTTATTTTCACATAATTCTTTTAAGAGCATGCTTAACGCTTGCAGCTAAAAAACTAAAAAACATCATTTTATTGTAGAAAAAAATTTTTATCTGCGATAAAAGTTTCATATCAAACTATCACGAAATGTGACGAGATCGTGAATTGTTCATTTTCATGCTTTCATAGTTTTACGTCGATTCTTTATTTATCAGAGTTATTTAAAACGTAATGGTTTTGCAGCATTTATTTACTTTGTCCGAAACACAATCAAACAAAAGTACATTTTATTAAGACGAAACCAAACAATAATGAATACATTTTTATTCTCTGTGTATATTTCACTAACAACAAAAAAACTCATTTCATTAAAAGTTTAATTTGATTATAAAGAACTCACATTACAATAGCGATAAAGCAATATTTTTATTTACTTTAAAAAATGCAGTTATTTCGAAAAAATTTTTATTATTAAATTTTGGTTTGAGAAATAGGTTTATTTTGTAAATAGGGATGCCATAAGGAACTCATAAGGAACTCATAAGGCACTCATAAGGAACTCATAAAGAACTCATAATGAACTCATAGAGAACTCATAAAGAACTCATAAGGTATGCATAAGGAACTCATAAAGAACTCATAAAGAACTTATAAGGCACTCATAAGGAACTCATAAGGAACTCATAAGGAACTCATAAGGAACTCATAAGGAACTCATAAGGAACTCATAAAGAACTCATAAGGCACTCATAAGGAACTCTGAAGGAACTCATAAGGAACTCATAAGACACTCATAAGGCATGAACAACTTAGCGAAATCGAGTATTAGTTACTGTAAAATAATTAGTTCACAACATGAATCAGAAAAAAATGCCAATTAAAAAGCATTTAACAAAGACATTTATTAAATTACAATGTAATTGAAGTAATCAAAAAGTAAATTTAAAAAAAAAGAAGTAAAATTGGAATAACTTTATTAAAACGAGTTTATACTCAACGAACTTGTGAATGTATACGTTTCGCTTAACAAGAACTGAAAATCGAATAATTAATCAAATTGCACAATTGATGCTTCAGTTGGGTTTGTATCCGTAAATAATAATTTAATCTGTCACAAATCAGCCAATCAAAATAGTTAAGTATAATCACCGTATAATTCACGATACAAATATAATAGAACAAATCTAATATCACATTTATATCGGATTTATCATAAATCAAAACATTAATTCTGAACACTTGTATGAACATCTTTCATTCAAAGCAAATTTTGCAAATTTCAAATACCAACTGCTCCAATAAATAATATATTATGATACTTATGATAACAGAGTTTTTTAATATAAATGTGACGAAGATGAGGAAGAATTATATGCAAAATATACAGATGGAAAGAAAGTTGAAGTTGAGTGAGTCAGAAATTAATAACAAGAGAAGGGGTATACTCGAGGAATGATAAGCATTTGCGTAAAATGGACCTTGACAGCAAGTAGTGCACACATGCCTTTGGGAAGACACTCACATTCTTCTCGCAATTTTGGACATTTTAAACAAAAGGAAATAAAAGTAGCAAAGGAATTTATGTTTTATAATTAAATAAAGTTTGTTCAGCATTAAATCATTCAATCACAATTGTTTAAATTATTGTTACTCGAACAAGTTTTCTTTATTCGTTAACTTTGTATTTTCAGTTCAAGATAGAAACTAAATTTCAGAATTCCTTTCATTTTAACAAACATAAAATACATATATTTTAACTTAAATGTAGATGAACGTAAAGTTTGTTTTTTGATTATTATACATTTTAATAAATATTTATAATAATTATTTATAATAATTTTTTTAATATAATTTTAATTTATGTTAAAATATTTTTGTCACAAATTGATGACTTTTATAGATGGACAAAAGTCATGGACACATATTAATAATTTCCATTCAAATTTTTAAAACTATTTTTTTATTAATTTTGTCCTTTCAATAAAACTTTGCTATTCAGAATAAGACTGAATACATGTTTAATAATAAATGTTACATAAATATAATGTCATAATTACACCGACATACATTATTCTCGAGAATTTTTCAAGTTAAAAGTTTGAACAAATTTTTGTTTCATTGTAAATGAAAAAACGAGAAATATTAGGATGTCAACTTGTATTTCAAACTAGTCAATCGACTGTAATGAAACGAAAATTAAAAATGGAGACTGATTTTAGATACATGTTTTTATAATAATTTGTTTTTTTCCTCTTATTATTTAGTATTATTATATTTAAAATGAATCTAAAATTCATTTTAAATTTATTTTTTAATTAATATTATCATTCTAATAATCATGGCATCAGAAAAACAAGCATTATTATGTAAATCGGCTTATTATTATGCATCTACAGATAACGCGTTAGTTATCACTGTAAGTAATAAATAATATTAAATCCGATTAACGTTAAAAATAATATAAAACGCGTAGTTTTGTAAAAAAATAATACATTTTATTAATATCAATAAAACCCTATAGAATTCTTTCATATTTATTAATTATTAATATAAAAAAATATTAATGAAAATTTAACATACATTTTTTGTGGATTTGTACTAATTTTGATTTTTTTATATTTTTAGATTACAAAGAAGATAAAAAAAAATAATTTTTATTAATTAAAAAAAAATTGGTAGATTAAAAAAATATTTTTTAAGATTTATCCAAATTATAACGAACCAATATAAAAATATGAAAAAATTGCATAATATATGAACAAGTGAGCAGATTATTTTCACAAAAGAATTTAAAATAAAGTTGAGTTTTAAAATATTTCGTCGCGTTTGTAGAGTGCTTTTCTGGTATAAGAGAAAAAGCGCAATTTGAACCCGCTAAGAATAATTCCGACCGTTAATTATCTGGATACGTAGAGCTTAGTTGCCGTCGCGACTTCGTTTCTCCTCGCGAAACAAAACACGTTTGAATCGAACATCCGATGAAATTAAACACATGAAGCCCATCCATTTCCGGTGGCTTCTTTTTATCCAGCTTTTACAATTTTTTGTGCTCGAAAATTGTCAAAGGACGTTTAATTGATGGACACTTTTTGAACGAATCATTCAAGCGCGAAATTAATTTTTGTAAAGCAATTTTAAATTATATCTCAAGCTTTTAGTTTTTATTATTTAATTCGAATGATTAATAATTAATAAATTAATTATTTCATATATATATATATAAATATATATAAATATATATAAATATATATAAATATATATAAATATATATAAATATATATTTATTGATTATTTTATTTTGTATATACGTGAAAAGTAAAAAAAGTTCTGTGAATTCTTTAAAATAATTGTTTTCGTAACTTTTTGCGTTATTGAATTTTGACGCAACTTAAGGCTAAGCGATACAAATTTCATCAAATTTTTACATACAAATTAGATCAATTTTCAAATACAAGTTCAAAGAGAAATTTTATTTCATTCGCTTGTATCAATCATAAAAGGTGAAAATGCTTTCATCGTAATTTTTCTTTTGTTTTAAAAATATTGAAACGTAACATAAAAAGATAAATATTTCGATTGAAAAATAGAATTTTAATATATGCAAAGGTATTCTGCTATAAATGTTATGAATGTTATAAATATTAGTTAATGGAATCTACAAAGTATAACATATTTTGATGTACAAAATAATTAAATCATAAAACACCACATTTTACAATTTTTTGATAAAAAATTAAATTAAAAAATAAATGTAAAATAAACTTTACGAAATGATTATTTTATAAATAACAATCAAATGTGATAATACATATATCAAAATTCAACTGAATTCAAAATCAGTTACCAAATATAAGAAAATATTTACCATAAATTAAAATTTTTTTAATGATTTTTTTCTTTTTCATTTTCGCTATTTTCATACATTATTTTTTTAAATATTCATGATTCTTCAAAATTTGTTAATTAATATTATCTATTTTTTAATTTTTAAATTTTTAAATTTCGATAAATTAATGAATATTATCAATAAAAATTATATTAATTAATTTTCATTGTTTTTTCATATTCATTATCATAGTACAAGATCCGAACAAAAATGCCCAATATATGACTAACAATTCATTATCCAAATATGTCTTTCAGCTATACATATTAACAGCTTTAATTTCAGCAAACAATTTCACGACAACTTTGTGTTGGCAAAAAAGTTGAACAGTTTCAATGTTGGAGTAAAGAAATAACTGGGGAAATACTGAAAACCACCTTATTCCCACCACGCGGTTCGGCAATTGAATATTTTGCGTAAATGAGAAGCATGTCGCTGATCACCTCGCATTAACCGTTCGTTGCCTCGCATGTTCTTCAATTAGAGACCGACACGTACGTAAACGTATTACAGACCTGTACGTAGACTTTTCCTCGGTATCACGTACGCGGAACCTCTCGCTTTATCTGGTTATATCGCGCGTATTCGTGCAATCCCGTTTTACGTGTAACTTTGTCCGTAATGTAGTTCTCCGTGTGCGGTACGTAGTTAAGTGCGCAACGATCCAGCAGTGGCCATGCATCACGGTGTTACGTGTCTCGGATTCCGTGGAATCGAGTTTGCTTACATGTCAATGTAATAATACGCTTTCGGATTCTCTCTGACCGACCATCGGAACGCGCTAGATAAACTATCAGTCCGCATGAAATGCTCATAAAACTTTATTTTATCCTCCTGGGCTCAATCCAGATTTATTGGTCGCACAATAGTGGACAAGTTTGTCTAAATAGAAAAGAAGTTTTGTTATATATGAGATTGCAATGTCCAATGAAACAATGGTATACAAAATCAATCATACACTTAAAGAAATACACGCAGCAGAAAGGTTTCGTTGTATTAACGAAAATATTTATTTTTTGTGACAACGATATTTAGCTGTTGGTCGTGCCAATTCTATTAGTTACATTTTTAACTTATGTTTAACCAAAACAAATTGTTTTGTTTGTTTTGTTTGTTTTGTTTGTTTTGTTTGTTTTGTTTGTTTTGTTTGTTTTGTTTGTTTTGTTT
>JABFPJ010001926.1:0-22234 GCA_022817425.1 Gryon sp. ZL-2020 | reverse complement strand
GGTAAGATATGGCTATCATGATTAACTGATACTTTCACTGCAAACACAAGTGTCTCATTTTGAGACATTTTTGATGATTGAGACGCGAAAAGTGTCTTAAAATTGAATAAATGAGACATTTTTGGTTTCTCAATCATCAAAAATGTCTCAAAATGAGACACTTGTTTTTGTAGTGTTGGGACCATGATAGGGGCCTAATGGGGTTTTTCTCCATCAGGACCTTATCATGGGGTCACATCATATCATATTCATTGAATGAGTGATACTCAATCATTCAATCAATCAAATAAAAATCACTGATGATAATCATCGATTTCGAGATCGTAATCGACTGAAATACCGAGGCACACAGAAACAAAAATCAGTCGATTCTTGGTCAAATAGCATTTAAATAATAATAAGATACAATCTTTAACGAAATACTTTCAATAATTGCCACACGTATATAAATAATACAGAATTTTTTGCTGTTAAGACAGTATTCGAACTGTATAAGACAAAAATAAAAGAAATTACTGTTTTTTCTAGACTAGATACATCACACGCTGCGCGTGTCACATTGATTATTAATTTCAATTCAAATTATTAGAAGTGATCTGTTTTTAAAAATTTAAACAATTTTGATGAAAAATTGATTGCATTTCTTAAAACATCGAGTTACTGATAAAAATTATTGTATGTTTTATTTTAATTATTATGGGTATTTCCTTAATTCACCATTATTTTTAAAAAACAAATACCATGACTTGAATTCACAATTTTAAGACATATGAACTTTAATTCTTTGATGAAAACTAACTTTAATTTTTTAACTTTCAATAAATAAAAACATTACAACCAATCAGAGTTACGGAAACATTGACGAAAGTGAATAGTTAAAAATCTATATCGAAGATTCAATTCTATACAGGCTGCAACTTATTCACTCGTGTCAACTCCTTTTTCTCTTTAGGAAAAACATTATTTTCGTTTGTTTGTTATCTTATATAGATCGAGTACTGTCCCAATAGTAAAAATTTCTGTGTTATTTGTCTACGTGCATAGAATCAAACACTAAATTTGATCGTTTCATTACTAAACATCACTTATAAGATATTATTTTCATGTTTTAATTATAAACGCATACATTTCATGCTCTTTTCGTACTTTAACATTTAACCTCACGAAAATTGACATATTATCTTAAAATCGACTGATTTTTATTTCTGTGCACGTATGTTAAAATCTTCCTACAAATTCATTTTCTTTATTCATAACGAAATTTAATTGGGTCCTGATTGGAATTTGATATGGATAAAATAATGTACAACAAATTTATTCACATTCTCATATCAGAGCCATATTAAACGGCCCCGCAGAATACAATTTCTACTTGGAATAATCTTTTAATCTCAATTATGAATTACAGTAGAACCTCAATTATCCGAGATGGCCGGGATCAAGCATACCTCGGATAACCGAAATCTCGGATAATACGAAATAACATAATTAATAGCAAATTAAAGATGGAAAATATTAATTTCATTAATATACCGATACTATAATTGCAAAGACAGAATTTTTTAAACAGTTATTTAGTTTTATTATCTATTATTTATATTACTGATACGTGAAAATGATGACTTTAGTAGAAGAAAATTTGAAAAAAAATCGGATTCGGGAATCGGTTGAGTCCCTCGGTTAAGCGAGGCTCGGATAATCGAGGTTTTACTGTAATTCTATAACATATACTATATTAGAATTCAATTTAATAATGTTTTTAAACAATTTTCAAAAATAAAAACTATAGTACATAGAAGCTGGTCATAAGAAAAGGAAGGATTCATAGGGAGGTTCATAGGGAGACTATAAAAAGGCTATAAGAAGGCGGTTATAGAGTTGCAGTCACAGGGTTTTGTGCAGGCAAAGCCCTATGACCGTTACTATTTATTTTTAAATGTTATAATCTATTTTTAAAGAATGATATAAAATAATGTTTTCGAAGAATCGCAGATTTATAAAAAATATGACAACATTTCAAAGGTATAAGAAATAAAAAGACATTAGATTCAGATATAAAAATGTATTTATTTTCTTTATTTTTTCTTTTTCCTTTTTCTTTATTTACTTTTTTTGTTTTTGTTTATTTTCTGAAATGAAAAATGAATTATTAATACAGGTGTGAAACGTGGATCGGAGTTTTTCGTATAAAAAGTCCCATAATTGGTCATTCAATAGAAACATAAATACAGATTAAAATTCGCTAATTAAATACAATATAAACGCAATGTTTAGGATGTAATAATATTTAAGTTACACAAAAAGATACAAAAAATAGAAAAAAAGTTGAGAAACAAAATCATTACAAACTTATAATTTACAATAAAAAAATCAATCACTCGATTATTGAAATCACAATGAACTTCAATATTTTATAATAAAAAAGTCAATTTCTAAAATTGCATTAATTAGAACAATCAATTCGCCGTTTGTTCAAACACTTTGTTAACTATTCAAAAAATATTGTTTTGTTCTCGGCTACGTTTTAAAAAATCGTTAAAAAAAGTCTGACAAAACTACATCGAAAATCGAAAAAAAATCGTTTTGATCAAAATCGATATTTGCAGAAATTAAAATTAACTGTTGTTATTACACTGAATTATGCAAATACGGACTAGTTACAATATTATCACAGAAAGCAGACGAAGGTATGTTAATTTTTTTTTCAACACAAATAATGAAAATATTTTTTTTCATATAATTAATTCTCGATTGAGCAAAATATTGTTATTAATCGGGACGCTGCACCGGGATTTACTTATACATTTTATATATACCTTCATTTAAATTTAAGCATTTTTAGTTTGGCAATTTATTTCATTATTGTTTGTTCTTTGAAATATACAACTTGAAAAATAGAATTGAAAAAGTATATAACACCTAACTATAATTCAATATCTACAATTTCGCAACACTATTATTTTTACCTTCTTTTTATTTTATCGACAAAAGTTGCTTTATTTATTTTCGCTTAATAGAACCATACAATACACATAATAAAAGTCGAGATAAATGAATCATTTTCTGTATAATTGAAGTTGCATTTATAATCATAAATAAATATTTTATATAAATTACTTAAAAACTATCGTCGAAGATTACTAAATAAGAACACTATTATCACGTTCGCAATGCAAAAAAAGAATAAGACAGATCATTTCATTAATTAATTTTAATTAGCATTTTTACACAGATTTTTTTTATTTCGTGTAATTTTATTGTTATTTTTTCCTTTTATTTTTCGCGTTTACATTATATACATACATACAAATCGTACATATATACCGAGTGAACAAATCTATTTTCATGTAATTTCAGCTTCACAATAACAGATTAATTAACCATCACCTAATAATTACAACTACTTATTAGTAATGCTAAACGCTTGATTAATGACATAAAATGTTATTTGGACCTCTCTTTCGATGAATCAACATTGTCAAACAAATGTGTTTTATTTGATATATAAATATATATTCAATGATTTGTGAATATTTGTGTTACTAATACATGTATACATCACTAATAGACACACTTTTAACATAATTTTGGATGATTTGAAATAATTTCTGAAATGATTATATTAAAAAAATAAAAATCTCAAACTATACAAAAAAGTACAATTTCAAATGATATAAAATACATAAATTGAAATCATGCTTTAATGAAAATAGATTTGCAAAGTGTATATAAGTCTCGAAAAATCAAGTAAAAGTCAGAGCAATCAAAATGAACAAAAAATTGTAATAAAAAATAAAATTTAAAATATCAAAATTTAAAATAATAAAGCTTAAAATTTAATATAAAAATCACAATACAATAAAAAATGAATAATACATTTCAATAAAACAGAGAAACCAAAAAGGATCATAAATTAATTTAAAAAAAGTTGAATAATACATTTTGTTAAACATATATATATTGAAGAAACAAAAAATTAATGAAATTACATGGGTTTCGATTTGCTTTCACACTCAACTTGAACTTAATTTCAGATCATTTTTCGAGACTATTATATATAAATATAATAACTCAGTTCAAAATAATTATCACGTAATGTTGCAAATTACGTAACATTTTCAGTCTATGAGATTTTTTTAGTAAATCCAATTAATATCTATCACGCTGAATGTTTTATATTTTTACTTCTTTCTGTAAAAACAATATGGCAAATAATACTATATGCATAGTACAAAAAATCGTACTATATTGCTTTCACAGAAGGCTCTTAAATTATTTACAAAATCGTACATGTAATGTACAAATATCAATAATTGCAATGACTTAGATTATATTTATATATACAATTTTTTTTCTTTTCTTGCTTTCTTACTTTTTACAGAAACAACAACAAAAGTGAGTTTAGCAAAAACTTAAAGAAAAAAATAGGTTGATCTTAATAATAATTATACGTATCTTATTATTTAATTCACAAAGTATTTATGTAAAGACATTAGACAATAAATCTAGCAAATATATACATTAAATATATACAAAGAGAAACGATAAAGAAGATTAACGATTAGGATCGTCTTCAAAATGCGAAGATTTGCATTATACTGCAAAAGTGCAAAGGATTAAAAGCAATAACTATTTCCAGCTATTATATTGCGATAACAATGTCAATATGTTAAACTGACATCGATTAAAGCATATTACAATGTACTGACTGTAAGACGATCCTAATTTCATAGAACAATATATAACTATATTTATATATATATGTATATAATATATAAGTGATCCGAAGTATTCTGTAAAATCATCTAAAAGATTCGAAACAATAGTCAAAAGGGTTTGTTTTTCTTTGCTATAAGTATATATCTATAAATGTGTGATTTTTATTCTGATAATTTTAATGGAGAAAACTCATAGGTGCATTGATAGTATCTAAATGACAAACAAAGTATAAGCAAACATGATTTTTGAACAAACAAAAGTTAGGTCTGATGTGTTTTTTGAATTATTGTAAATTGTAAATATTTATGTCAAAAAGGCACACAGTAAATAGTTTCTATATTTCTTTAACTGAAATAATGTTTGGAGGAAAAATAATGCTAATAATGAAACTGTGTGTGAATACAAAAATCACAAAACCAAATGTATCAGTACAGTAACATAATGTACTAGGAGAATATTTACAAACTTACAATCAAACGTAGAATACTACAATGCATTTTGTAGATCGATAGCTGTATTTCGATGTTTGCCTTTGCGATTTTGTCGTTTTCCACTGCGAGATGATTTTTGCTCGTGATTCTCCGCGCTTTTCGATACTCCAAGCCGAAGATGAATCGGCAATTTTGATTCATCTGTAATTAATACAATTATAAAAAGTAGATTAGAATCTTTGTTCGAGTAAGTTTTTAGAATAAAATTAAAATAACATTATTATAACATTTAATAAAATTAAAAATTTTGTATTCTTTGTTACTTTTATCCCAGATTTTTCATTTTGCGAATATACAAGTTAGATTAGACAGTCTTTCATTGAAGAAAAAATGTACTTTAATTAAAGCTTATACTAAAGTAGTATTTACAATTAAAGTTTAAAAATTTAATGGAATTAATGGCTAAAATTTAAATGGAATTTTAGATCTCTGTTTTTTTCTATTTAATAACAATCAAATTCACCTTCTGAAGTTGACCTATGAATAACAGTAACTCTTCTTGGCTCTTCTAAAGTCACTGTAATAGAAAAAAAAAATATGTTCATTTAATTACGTTAATGGATATTTTGAATAATGCAATTTAAATGAATTCAGGAAAATATTAATTTCTCAACTTTCTCTTGAATTTGAACAATGCAAGAACTATAATTTACCTTTATGACGTGCCAAATTATTTCTTCCCTCTTTGAAGACTCGCCTTTCATTTTTGACATTACTTTGTACAGCTCTGGAAAATGAAAAATATATATTAATCTAAATATTAATGCTTTTATAAATAAATAAAATCAAATTGTTGAAAATCTTGAAATTGTTGAAAATGATATTCTTGAAAATTTTGCCAAAGTATCTTTGAAAAGTTCCCCAAAAAATGATAAAAAAACTTACTCTTTAACAACCCCTTTAAACGCCGACTGCAAAAGTCTGGCGGACTGCATGGGCACCACAGCGCTGCGATTATTCATTCGTTCGGCTCTCTTTTTGCTAAGCCACGCACGCGCGTCGCTGTCCTTATTTTTAGCCAAATCATCTATAGTTGTGAACCCACTCGCATCATCCAATTTCTTGTCCTTGCCAATTCTTTCAGACAACGGCAAGTCCTTAAACTTGCTCACATGATACACCTCCTTATCCTTCTTTTTCTTCTTGCTCTTCTTTTTATTACTCGTATGCGAGAGCGTCACCTGTTCCTCTTCCTCTACCTCTTCTTCTCGTTCCTTACTATTAACCCGATCCTCATCGCCGATTTCAATACAAACATCATCCTCAACATCCTCATCTTGTTCCTCCATCGCATCCTCGCAATAATTCCCATCAAACAAATCCATTTCAAACGATGCATCCAACAAAATCGCATCTTCATCTTTGCTTTCTTCAATCACCTTCCTCTTCTTTCGTTTCTCCTTCGTTTTTCGCTTACTCTCCTCATTTTTATGCACTTTCTCTTCATCCTCCTTATTACAATTTTCATCTTTTTCCTCCTTCTTGCTCAACTTAATCTTCTTATTAACTCCGCCAATCGGCACCGCCGACTCGAACTTTCGCTTACGCGCCGCCATCACCGGATCCAACGGTACTTCCGTTTCCGGTTTCTTCTCCGTCGGATATTCCGGCGTCAAAGATCTGTCTTTATGCTCCTTCTTCAATAACGGACTTTTGTCAAGTTCCCGCTCCTGCGACCAGGATTTAATCGAAGACGAGCGTCGATCCTGCGGCGAACTCCAGGGCGAATTTCGACCCGGGGAATTGTGTTTGTAATGCGGCGGTGAAACTCTTCGATGAACCAAAGGTGACCTTGACCGACCACGCGTTTCTTTCGGCGAACGTCGTGGCGACAAATGATAGTCCTTTGGCGAACGTCGTGGCGATAAATGATAGTCCTTTGGCGATCTGCGAGGTGGCGATCTTCGAGGAGATCTTCTGGGTGATCTTCTTGGCGATCTTCTTGGAGATCTGCGAATTGGAGAACGTCGTGGTGGAGATCGTCGAAGCGGAGATCGACGAGGCGAACGACGTCGGGACAAGGACCTTCTGCGGGAACGATATTTCGGGGACAAAGATCGGCGTCTGCTGAAGGAACCTTGATTCGATAACTCACAATGATCTTGTCTCGAAATTGGCGGAGACTTCTTCTTAGGGGCCGGACTTCGGTTCCGGCACTTTGTTGTTACTGCTGTTTCCGTGGATTTTTCCGTCTCGTCTTTCTTATCCGCGGGCTTTTGTTTCTGGTTCTCCAGACCTAACTCGTGGATCAATCGATCTAAGCTGTCTTCCTCTTCTTTGTCCGCCATTAATAAGACATCATCGTCTTCTTCGACGCTGCCACCATTCAGCAACACGTCTTCGAGCTCTGGCGATATCGTCGAACTCACATCGGAATTCGAGTCGTCGTCCAATTCTTTGCTTGCCTTGTCTTTGGAACTCTTTTTCTCGTCATCCTGATCGCAGGACTTGTTTTCCTCATGCGATTTTGTTTTATTTTCCGCATCTTCGTCGTCAGATGCTGATGAATGATCGCTCGAGTGGCGTTCAAATTTCGTTCCACGAACTGCTTCAGGCGGCGAAATTGTTTCTGAAGTTGTTTCTGCTGCTGCTGTTGTTGTTGTTGTTGTTACTGTTGTTGTTGTTGTTGTAACTGGTGCTGATGATTGAGTCTCGGGGATGGTACTTGGCGTCGATTCAGCCAGCTGAACGACCGGCACAATTTCAATGAGATTTGGATTTCTCGGCGCGTGGTGAAATGCCCCTCCGCCGCCCCGCGAAAATCCACTCGCGGGAAACGGTTTGGAGCCGTTTGATCGATGACAGCGGTTGCCGTACTGTCCTCGACCGGAACTTGCGTAATTGTAACGATAAGAGCCCGAAGGATGAATCGAGCGTTTTGTAGTTCCTTGGTTGGGTAATGCAGATTCGCACTTTGTCTGCTTGAATCTGCTCATTGTATTCAAAGCCGCCATACGTAGCGCTTCTATGTCATCTTCGTCGTCACTTCGGTCTGCGGTGGACTTCGTTACAGCCTGAAAAAGTCCAATGTATTTAGTATTTATATATTTATTTGTTTAATTATTTAATTTTTATTTAATTTATTATATAGTTTGATCAAATGAAAAAGTATATTTTAACTTAAGAAGGTTCTTTACCATTTTCAAAATGTAGAGAAATAATTGAACTTTTGAGAGATAGTTTATTTTAATATTTACAATACGTATGCATTTTTTCAGATTTTTTGTCTGTGTCATTAATGGAAAAAATGTAATTAAAAATCAGTTTGTACATCCCTTCTTATGCAGTTAATGAAAATTAATACATTATTCGTTGAAAACCTTAAGGAAAAAATGTTGAAAGCTTGACAATAAAGATATTTAAAAAAATGTGCAATGATGTTTAATAAAAATGTTCATTATAGTTACAAATAATTTGTCTGTATCGTTAATTCAAAAACACGCATTTAAATGACTAAAAATACACGTTTTTTTTTAGGTTAAATACAGTCTTGATTGTAGCGTCGCTGTATTTTTTTTCAAATAATATGTAATTTTGTTGATAAGTCTTTTCAAAGTATATTTTCATCTAATAATTTAATTGATAATAATTTAATAATAATAATTTAATCGATAATAATTAAATTTTTGTATTGCATAAAACGCCATAATTTTATCCATTTTATTTTATGAAAAATTTTTATTTTCAATTTTTGTTTTTCAAAGTTGCAAATGGTAAAGATCCTCCTTAAAAGAAAAGAAAAATGTATCAAAATTAAGTTAATCTTAAAATTACAAAGATAAGGTTTGTTTAATTTTATTTTGTCTTACATTATCAAAAGTTAAGTTAATTGAGTTAATAAGTTAGTGATATATTATAAATATGATTAAAAAAGTAAAAAATAAAGAAATATAAGATTTAATATCATTTTAGCTGGTTATACAAAGAAGAAAATATATCAAAAATAAATAAATGTATGAAAATGAAATTACAAAGATAAAATTTGTTTAATTTTACTTTTCATAAACTTTTCAAAGCTAAATTAATCGAATTAATAAGTTACAGATTACAATTTTTTATTTATTTATTATTTTTCTAATAAAAAAACAACTAAACATAAAAATTAATACGAATTTAAATACTAATACAAATGAGAAAATATCTCAATCACAACATTTTTATATTAAATAAATGTAACGATAATATTTCTATTTATATTTATATATATTAAATTTTATTGTATAATCTTTAATTCAATCACGATGAAACCATAAAACCAAAAATTTACATATATTAAATTTGCAGATATATATAAATACATAAAACAGCAGATAAGTAGGTATACTTTTGTATACGTACGGGAGGGTAATAAAAAGATTACAAATATTTAATCATACAAAGAATTTTCAGGTAAACCCATAATGAGTAATAAGCTTCCTTAAATAAAACTTTTTAGAAATGCTTTTTTGAATATAATAGAATATAATAGAAATTTAAGATAAGAGATAATAAACAAAAGGCAAACAAAACACCTTAAAACAACACGATTTCACATGACAAAAGAAAGCATCATTTTTTGACTCATTTAAAAATCATTTTTACCTATTTTCCCCCTTTTCCCAGGCTAAAAATAGAAAATATATATTTATATATATTGTATTTTGTAGATAACCAATACAAAATTTTCCATACACACAAAAATGAATAATTTATTTGAAAAATAATTGATTCGACAAATTATTTATTTGCTATTTAAATTTTATCAAAGTAAATTTAAATAAAGAGTTTAATTCCTCGAATTACAAAAATTTTCTATCAACATTGACATTTGAATAACTTTTTTTCTGCAAAAATATAAATAACATTATTATTTTAAGGTAAGGAAGAAAATTTTAACGACAAAAAGACAAACTTTCTAATGCAAACTGAAACCTAAAAATCTTAATTATTATTAATTTAAATTATGATAAATATTAAGCATATTTTGGATTACTTCTTTATCTTTCGTTCAATAACTTTTATATTTAATTAAAAAACAATAATTAAAAACTAATTCTTAAAATATTAAAAAATTAAGTCAAATTCAAAAACATCTCAATGTTTTTTAATTAACGTTACTTTTTATTAAGTTAAAATAAAAATGAAGTTAAAGTCAAAACCAATAGAGTTTGTTACATATGAAAAGTTTGGAAAAATAATATAGGTTAATTGTAAATTGTCGTTCGTATGTGTTTGTAATTAAACTTTCGGATAATGTTAATCGACGTATTTTTTATACAAACATAAAGTTAAGCAACGATGAATAAACATAGAATTGAAATAAAATGAATCAAATAATTGAATTTTGATGGGACAAGTGAAACTTTGAGCTTACCTTTTTGTTATCCATGTTGGAATTGGTGTAACTTGAATGAAGACGTAAGTTTGAAGTACCGCAAGCTAGCAACAGACTCATCAATGATTTGTGATAAAAGCTTTAGCGCGTATAAACACAAAATTACGTATAATACGTAATGCAAATGTTAAAATAAGAGCACAACTTTGAACTCGTTTAGAATGTTTTTGAGAAGTATAAATATGGCGATTACGCGCGTTCACAATAAGCAACTACGTCCGCACGGAATGAATAGTTCAATATAACTGATCTCAACTGAAGGCAGCGGCTCATAAATAAACCGAGTGGCGAGTGCCTTACTTCATGACGCAACCTTCTGCGCATGCGTACTAGCAGGTCACATTCAAATGGAAAACTAACGTTAATCTCTTTATTCAATGTATTTATTGTATAAGACAAAATTATACTTATATTTATTTGTTTAATTTTTTAATACCATTTTACACATAGAAAAAAAATGATTTAGTAAACTAACTGACTAAAAAAAGTAAATAAACTAAGCAAACAAACAAACTAACTAAAAATATAAGTGACTAACTAGCTAAATTAGTTAACTAACTAACTAAACTATATAACAATAATTATTAATTAATTTATTTTAAATAATTATTTTATTTAATCATTAGTTAGTTATGAAATAATTAGTTATTTTAGTTGGTAATTAAAACAAAGTAACAAAACTAACTTAATTAAAAAAACTGACTAACTAAAGTAACAAACTAAGTAAATTAATTAAAAATAATTATTACCTAATTTATTTTATATAATAAATTTAATTAATTTGGTAAGTAAATAAAACAAATTAACAAAACTAACTGCCCAACATTTGGAATCCGATTAACATTTCAAAATTCTTTTTTTTTTTGTCCGAATTACAAGTAAAGCAGAATTTGGAATTGTAAGTTATTGGATTTTATTGCTCGATTTTTGATTGACTAATTTCATTTTTAATATATTTTTTGATTATTGTAATTTTCCACTAAGACATATTATATTGGAAGTCATTGTAAATTTATACCAAGCTGCAGTTATTTTTCATTGACATGTATTGTGATTTCACAATGTTTTCCAAAATAATATGTCTTATTGGAAAATTACAATAAAAAATGTACATTCAAAATAGAATTAGCCAATCAGAAATTGAGTAATAAAATCCAATAACTTACAATTCCAACATTCTAATTTAATTGTAATTTGGACAAAAAACCAATAAGAATTTTAAAATGTTAATCGGATTCCAAATGCTGGGTGATTTAAGAAAACTAACAAAACTAACTATTTAACTCAAAAAACTAATTAACTAAAGTAATAAACTAAATAAACTAACTAACAATAATTATTAGCGAATTTTTCTATATAATCAATATAATGCAATTAATGAAGCTTTTCCTCTTATTTTAGTTAGCAATTAAAACAAATAGAATACATAAAAAAGCGGGAATCTTTGTATAATGATTTTTTAAATTTTCTTTTTAATTTTTTAAAATCAGATCATGTATATTACAAACTTTAACTTTAAGGAGTGTTTGGAATTTTACATAAAAAATATGCAAATAGTTTTCGAGTCAATAAAGCAAACTAAAAAAACTAACTAGAATACTAAACTAAGTAAATTAACTTAAGTACTAAACTAAGTAAATTAACTAAAGTACTAAACTAAGTAAACTAACTAACAATAATTATATTATTTGATTAATTAAATATAATTAGTTAATTTAATTTAATCAGTCATTAATTAGTTACTTTAGTTAATCAGTTTAATTATTTAATTAGTCTATTTAATTAACTTGTTAATTATAATTTAGTTAGTCATTTTTTTCATTCGACACTCATACTATACTCCTCCATTAGATTTATATATATAATAAATAAATTAATAATTAATTTAATTTTTATGATTAATAAAATAAATAATATAATAGAAATAACAATTAACTTTAAAATTGGAAATGTTGACGCTAAATGTAATATTTCCTTCTTTGTAATTTTTCTAATTATTTTATTATATTTTTTTGTAATCTAAATATACTCCATTAATTTTGATTAAATAAACATTAAACAAATTTTTTGAACAAACAAATTTCTTAATTTTTCCATCTTAAAATGTATCTTGAATAATGCGCTGTTACTATATAGTAATATTTTGCACAACAGCGCCACAATCGACAAAATGAGTGCTAAAATTGAAGTGACATCAAATCAACAGTTCTTGTAAACCTGTCAATATTTTTGCTAGGTTATACACCTAGCAATATCTCTTTTATATATTTTCATATTTGAATGCATTTCAATAGATAAATAAATAACTAACATAAAATAACAATCAACTCATTTATATGATTTCGTCAGAATGTCGAAAAAATCATTCCAACCATCATTAAGCTCCGAAGCCACTACGGTAAGTTTTTAAATTCTAAATACTTGTAAACATGTCATTGTTGATTAATACCTATGAAAATGTCATCTGTGGTCAATTGTTTTGACCGATTTTTATCTTAGGCTGACATACGCGAAGACAATGAACAAGCCGAAAAATTTCAAGAAATAATTGACCTGCTAGTTGCCGCTGGTTATTTTCGGGCACAAATAAGCGGATTATCTAATTTCGATAAGGTAAGTACTTTGCTTTCATGTCAATTTTTCTTTATCTTTATTTACCTTTTCTTTTATCTCTAAATTAATACAATAAGCAATATATATTGATATTTTGTTTACAAAGAGTACCATTAACTCGTTCGTAGAAAGCATTTTGAATTGTTGAAAAAGAATATCTTCATTATCAACGAAAGATAATATCTTGGTGATTTGACAATTGCTTAGTAATACATTTGTTTATTTATTTTAAAAGTACAGGTGCATTTTAAAATTAATTGTTTATTTTATTGTTAATAATATATTTTTTCATTTTAGATTGTTGGAGGATTGACATGGTGCATAGAATCTTGCAACTTCGACGTGGATGTTGATCTGCTTTTTCATGAAAATTTAACAATTGGACAAAAAATGTAATTTGTTTACAAATTATTTAAATGAACAACTTAATTTTATAAATACGGAAAATATATAATGGAAAAAATTGCATGAAATAAGTGGATATTTTAATATTTTTTTTTTAATTTAAATTATTCAAACGATTAAAACAATGATTTTTTAATTATTGATTTTATTAATTTAAACATTGTTTAATCAAATCATGCATTAAGAATTTTAACTTTAAGTGGTATTTAAAATATTCAACAAATTTGAAAATACTTTTGCCATTATAGAAGAAAAAATGAAGATTAGAAGAAAATGGAGAAAAAATAATAAACGAAATATATCTGAAGAAAATGAATCAGATCTTTAAATCAGAAGATTTAAAGAACTGATTTTAATTTAGAAATGTCTTATGTTTTATACAGTATTTATAATGAATTAATTACAAATATTTTACAGAGCATTAACGGAAAAAATCGTCATAGTTTTACCGAAAATGAATTGTCCTCATCGAATAGAACCACATCAGATCCAGGGTTTAGACTGCCGACACATTTTACCAATTGTACAAGTAAGATTATAATTTTCATATATTTAAAATTTGAAACAAATTTCAAAGTTTAATCTTGATTTATGACTAATGCTTTGTCTCACATTTTTTAGTGGCTAATTATACAATCAATAAAAACCCGAGAAGAAATGGCCGAATTTGTACGAGCTTATTCTTTAAGTCAATGGTTTAAAAACAATGAAAATACAGATGCAACTGATCACAGTGACGAAAATCAACAGGCAAATTTTATTTTTGAATATTATCCATCAAGAAATTTGATATTAATATTATTTTATATTTATACTTTCTGTATTTTAGGATAATTGTGATATAAGACGTCACTATAAACGTCAAGGAGATCCTCCAGCAGATTTAGAAATGCAATTAAAAAGTACTCTTTTGGAATATAAAAGTAGTCCTTTGCACTTTAAAAGTGTTCCGAAGGAAGAAAAAATCTGTAATGATGAAGTAAATTATTATTATTAAAATTTAGTATTCTTATTCAAAAGTTTATGAAACTGTTTAAATTTTTCCTTTTTATTAACTTAAAATTTAATTTGCAGGACAATCATGACGATCTGATGAAAACTATGTCTGCTGTTGATGACACATTAGTAAGAAGAATATTAGCTAATAATTTAATTAGATTTTGTATTCATAAAAAATATCTTTATAAATTTACATCAGAATATAAAAAAGTATGTGTAAGTATGAGTAAAACGAGTAATAATTGTATATTTTACAGGATCGTCTAAGTGCTAATGCTGTGGGAAAAATTGTAAATATTCAAGCTCAAGAAATAGCAAAGGTGGCGGAAAGTTTTGTAAATGTACAAGTTACTGAGAATCAAGTAATGAAAATTATATTTTTTTTATTATACAAAAAAGTTGATTATAATGATGTCAAGATATTTAAGATATAATATATTGGTTTTAGGCACCAACTTCATTGGAAAGACAAAAAATGAATTTACAAAATAAATTGGACAATATTTGTAAAGAAAAGCAACAATTGCAAAACGAAATAACAGAAGTGCATGAAAAATTGGCGAAAATTCGATCCGATCGTGCAATTGTTGAAGACACATTTTTTAGATTAAAAGAAATGGAGACGAATGAAAATAAAGGGTATCGATCTTTTAAATTTTATCATTTAGCCAGAGAAATGTTAATATTTCTAACAATAAATGGAATCAATTCAACTGTATTTTAGAATGTTACGACGTTTGAAAGAATTGTTATCCATTCACGATGGTTTGAAAGATCAGGAGATCAAATTTCGTGAACAATGTAAATCGGATTATGAGAATTTGCAAACAATTTTAACGGGCGTTGAGAAGGATGAATCTAGGAAAGAGGAGCAAATAAGCGCTTATAATGAACAAAAGGAAATCGTTTCAAAATTGAAACTTCAGTTAGCGAAAAAAAATCGTCAAGTTGCATTGATGGCGAGACAATTGGATGATATACCACGTAGATCCGAACTTACGCAATATCAAAAACGCTTTTTAGAACTTTACAATCAAGGTGAATTATCGAAATACTGTAAATTTAACATGTTTTTACAAATATTATTAATTTTCTTTTTTTTTTTTTTTTTTTTTAGTGTCCGCAGTACACAAAGAGACTAAACAGTATTATACTTTATATAATACTTTAGATGATACGAAGCTTTATTTAAACAAGGAACTGTCCATATTGAATTCTATACAAGAAAATTACAAAGAGTATGTGGAAAATATAACTTTTTTCGAATGATTTATTTATTGCCGACTATTTTTGTAAATCAAAATTTACGTTAACTTTTTTTTAGAGCTATGACTTCGCATAGTAAACAACAAGAATTTCTAAAACAGTGTAAAGAAATAATAGATGGAATATCGCAAAATGAAGCTAAGGTATGAAAGATTATTCGTTTAAATCGGCTTAAAGATTTAATGTTATTTAAAATAATAATTGATATTTCAGGTGAAAAAACGATTTCAAGATGAAGAAGTGAAACGTTGTGATTTGGTGCAAAGGTTACATAAACTCAAGGATCAACAGCACCAATATTTGCTTGCTGTGCAAGATTTGAGTGTGCAATGTTCTAATAATCAAGAACTTTTATTATCATTAAAACTGAAGGAAAAGCGTAATGAGAGAAAATGAATGAATGAATGCAAATATGAATGATTGCATGTGAAAAATCATATTTACATGCTTGCATTTTATACACGAGCAAACTTCTTTGGTCAGTGTTACGAAGATATTATTTCAAGTTATCAATTTATCTTTATGATATTTTATAATTATTTTCTTGTATATAATAATATGTCAAACTTGGCCTACAACTACTGAAAGTTGTTATATATCAATAATCTAATATTATATTGCAACTTCTATTGTAATTATTTGTATGATTTGTATGTAATTTATACATGTATTTACTACAGTTATATAATTTTTAATACAATTGTTACGAATGTAATGAAATTAAGTTTTTTAAACAATTCTTTCAAAAAAAAATGGTTGGAATGACACAGTATGTTGGATCTACCAAATAATTCTACCGTGTTTAAAAAGACTGATAGAAATAGTTTGTGCTGATAGAATGAGTTTGTGACTGATATAATTAGTTTCTTTAGTTTGTGCAATTTTGATTTTTAAAATATAAAATATCAGTGTCACGAGAGATTATCAGATAATTTAATAGAACACATATTTGACAGAATTATTTGATAGATTCAATCTATTCTATTATTTAAACATTTTATAATAGGTCTCGTAAGTTGACTGCAGCGCCATAGAGACAAAAATGTGGCATTACGTCATATAACAAACGTATTTTTTTAATATTCAATTTTTATTGCGATAAATAAATTGAAAAAGTATAATTGAACTCTGGATGGCTTATTTTTAAAAAATATAAAACATACTGCAATTATATATTTTTAGTTTTATTATAAATAATTTTAATATAAATAATTTTTAAGATATGAAATGTTGACGTAGTGTTTATTTTTTTACTATGGCGCTGCAGTCAACTATGCTTGAAGCCAATAAATTTTGTCTAAACTTGAAATTAAATTAAGGTAAATATATATATAATTTTTTAAATGTTTTTTTGTTAATAATAAAAAATAAATAATTTTTTAAACTCCATTTTCAACAAATGTATTATTTGAATAATATAAATTTTGTTATCTAATCTATAAATGAAACAAAAATTTAATTAAATTATCATTAATTACAGATATAATTTAAACTATATGAAAACAAATTATTAATTTATTCATTATTTAGGTTTGACTTAAAAAAAATTGCACGAAACAACAATTTCAGATCACCAAAATATTTTCCCCCAGAAAAAGTAACTAGAAGAGCCGGCAAGAAGAACGGTGTTTAACGCTGTTTTGACGTCGATCAATGGAAACGGAGCCAAAAGGGGGCCGATCCCCTTCGAATGACGGTCGATTTGACAGAACGTGTAGGCAAGTTCTTGTTTTCAGTTTTTTTTTTCAAAAAAACTTACACAACATTTTCAATTCGTCAAATCCACCGCACTGCTACTAATTTCGTCAAGTAAAAACATTTGGTCTTTGTTATCAGTGAATTTCAATTCTAGTTTAGTCGTTGAAATAAATATTAATAATCATCATAAGACAGAAAAAAGAGACAAGAAATGGCCGAAGAAAAAGAGCCTCCGCTTTTCTACAACGTGGATCCCTACAAGAACGAATTGGAAGACGACGATGATGATATTTTTGCCTCCGCCGTACAGGTTATTCACTTCAAAAGTATCCTTCACATCAAAATAAAGCTAAACCGCAACGTTGCTTTAACCAATTTTTATCATCGCAATTTTTTTTTATTAACAATCTTGCGTCGCTATCATTTTTCAGATTATTCTCTGCCTTTTTTTTTTGTACTTTCTTGGTCAGAAATAAACCTCGCCTTCATATCGATTTTACATTTGTATTTTTTAATTAATATGTAATATATTTATTTTAATGTTGCATATATTAAGCTTTTTTATTAGTAATACATAATTATTTTGATTTATTCATTTTGATCCGTCAGAGAACAATGTTTTAAACTCTTTTAATTGTGTTGTTCTTAAATTAAATACTTTGATTTGCAACGTTATTAACATTAACATTGTTGAACAAAATGTAACTTAAAAAAGCGAATAATATCGCAATGAAGTCAAATATTGATTTGAAGCTATAAATAAAATGTTAATATTAATAAGAAAAGAGTTTGACTTTGGAAGGTCTGAATCAAGTCCATTAATATTAATTATAATTATGTATTATTTAATTTTCTTATTAACGTATTAATTATTTGATTGATTTAATTAGTATGTTTTAATCATTTTTGTATTTTATTTTAAGAACGACTTTGCAACGTTATTCATCCTCCAATACCGAAGCTTCATCTTCTCTATTATTACACTCAATTACCAATTAAAACAACTATTTATTTGTATAAAAGACTAATTTAAGTATTCATACTCTTGAATAACTAATATTTATTTCATTATCCAAGTTAACGTTATTTCATTGAATCAAATGCAATACTTGTAATAATACGAATAAATAATTTCTATGTATTTTCAAATCAATTACAATTGGTTTTATAATTATTATAATTGTAATTGTAATTATCACAAGAACTTAATTATACTTATTATCTCGAATCTTTTATCTATATCCTGCAAAACGAGATTACGTATTTACAATGTCGTAATTACAAATTTTTGTTTAATTCAATAAAAATATAGAAAGAAAGAACGATTGTTTAAAATCGTATTTGTTTGTTTATCAAAGTGATTAAACTGATAAAGTCTTTAATACGAGTAAATTGTTCGACTGAAAAGTAAGGAAAGGGGCGTCACTGGCTTTAATCCCAATTAATATTAGCTATGCTTTGTCGATGAACAGGAACAAAGTCAGCTGTTATCAAACACTCCTTCATTCAACGGAAGCTCAACGTTACCAACCGAACTGCCAAAGTTAACATTACGCGATGCAAATGAAGAAAATTTACTCTCCAGTGGGTCCAATCAAACTTCGGGCCCACTCAGTCCACCACTCGAAGCGTCCAATGATGAAATTGGCGACTTACACGAAGTGCCCATCAATGACGTCAATGATCAACAAATCTCCAGCGATCTTCAGTCAACTACTTTAGATGAGGTGAATTGGATTTTATAGGATTCATTTGAATTGAAAAAATGCACTTTAATCGTTTGTTGTACTTTTTATCAGCATACCAAAAACGCACTGTTACATAGGCCTATTAATTACAATTTTACACACATGTATTGAAAACACGTCTTTTCTTCCCTCAAAAGTGGGACGAAAGTGGCAGTTTCTTTCTCTACTTGTGGAAAATACTATTCCGCCTTAGGGCGGAAAAGTTCTCTTTTCTGCCCGATTAATATTTATATTCATATTTTGTGATATTATTATAGGTATCGCCGGATTCTTTAGAAGCTTTTATAAAAATAACTGTAACATCACCACAAAAGGTTGGCGAAGGTATGGGCTCGTACGTTGCTTATCGAGTTGAAACGAAAACAAATATGCCGATTTTTCGTAAACGATCTTTCAGCGTTGTCAGACGCTTTAGCGACTTTCTGGGATTGCACGATAAACTGACGGAAAAATATCTCAGAAATGGACGAATTATTCCACCTGCGCCAGAAAAAAACGTTTTAGGTATGTTATTTTACGTTTAAATGATGTAATAATTCTTTAATTTTATTTATTATCTTCTTTTGATTCTTTGATTTTATTGAATATTATTGATTATCATTTTTAGGTACAACAAAGATCAAAATGTCTGGAGACAAGTCGCAAGATCAAAATTCAAGTCAAGCGGAATTTATTGAAAGACGGAGAGCGGCATTAGAACGATATTTGAATAGAACAGCTTCTCATCCAGTTTTGAGTGCAGATCCATGTTTTAGGGAATTTTTGGAAGCAGGTAATTGTTTTTTGTAATTTTGTAAAAAATTTAGATGTAAATGTAATAAAAAACTAGTATTTGAAATTGATATTACCTTGACTGGATTAGAGATGGATTAAAATCTGATATAAATCATTAAACATTTACATAGAATTTAAATGATTGTCGCAGATTATGCATTATTCATTATATATGAATGTTAATTGCAGATATGGAATTACCTAGAGCAACAAATACATCGGCTTTGAGCAGCGCTGGTGTAATGAGACTTTTTAACAAAGTTGGGGAAACTGTAAATAAGATCACATATAAAATGGATGAAAATGATTCCGTAAGCATTAATTTAAAATATTACTTTAATTGTATTAAGAATTAAAAAGTAATTAATAATTACTTTTATGAAGTAAGTTTTTTTACTTTTTTTAATATCTGCTAACGAATGAAATAACTAAATTTTGAAACTTGATAACTCAGTTTTCAACTTTAACTCTTTCTTGTTTGTTCTTTTTCTTCATATTTTTATTTTTTACTTATATAAATATATATATGAGGCTTTTGTATTAATTATCGGAACATTAGTGTATTATGTTATTAGTTATGTAACGACATTTTAAAAAAACATGTATAATTCGACATTAATAAGAAAAGGCAGGAATTGTTTAAAAAAATATCATTGAATTCAGTTTTGATAACAATAAGAAAGAGAATATATATATATGATAAACTTACAAGTGTGTGTAATATTATACAAATTAAGTTATTTATTTTTCGTTTATTCTACGATGCACGATTTGTTTTCAACTAAGATTGGTTGTCAATAATTTTGTTTGCTTGCATTAAAATCTGCTAGGACTGTGAGGTATGTCTGCAACTAGAGGTCTTATATCAAACTTAATACCATTTCAAATCTTAATTTAGAATTTTAGAAAATAGACAAAATAGCATTATTTATTACAACAAATAATAATACAAAGATAAAGTAGGTTTATACCACAAACTGAATTCAAAACATGTGTATTTTAATTGTTACATATTTCATCTTCATTCAGAAAACAAATTCTATTTGATATAACTGTTCTCTAAATCTTTTTTTCAAATTCAGTAATTTCTTATTCTTAAATTTCAACATTATGTTTTGATGTACTTAATACCTCTGCTTAGAATATTGAATCATTATTATCATAAACATATTTAGTGTTTTAATCTATTTTTTTGTCCTAGGATGTATTAATTATTTATCATTAGTTGATTAAATACTTTTATTTCTACAAAATAAAATTGTTTTCAATTTCTTTTTTCAACAGTTCTTCTTTTTTTAATTTAACATCATAGCCTATTTTTAAAAAGAACATTATCATTACTTAATAATAAATACATTTCAACATATTTTAAGTATTTAATTTTATCTGCAGTGGTTTGGAGAAATAACGATGAAAGTAGACTCACTGGACACACAATTACGTGCGCTTTATTTGGCGGTGGAGACACTAACCCATCAGCGAAGGGAATTGGCAGCGTACACAGGTGCCACGGCCAAATCAATTGCCGTGTTAAGTCACGGCGAGCCTGGCGCTTCACTTGGCCGAGCTTTAGCACAACTTGCCGAAACGTTAGAGAAAATCGAGGCTGTCAGATTGGAACAAAGTAACAGTGATTTATATAAATTTGGCGAGATGCTTCACGATTATGTTGCTCTTATTGGCGCAATCAAGGTATAACTAATGATTTTTTAACAATTTTAATATACAATCAAATCTGGATAAGTAGAACTTGGTGAAGTGAGAAATCTTTATAAGTGGGACTTATGCTAAAGTTTATGTATTACTAGCTGAAGCCCCGGCTTCGCCCGGGCGAAATCCTGTGACCCCAAACTTCCTGAAAACTTTCTCACAACCCCCTGAAAACCCCCCGACAACCCCCTAACAACCCCCTGAAAACCCCTTGACAATCCCGTGACAATCCCCTGATAACCCCCTGACGATCCCCTGATAACCTACTGACAACCGCCTAAGGGGAGGGGTTCCAAAATCGAAAAAAAATTTTTTTTTCAAAAACTACTTTATATATCGCAATTTTATACAGCCTACGGCACTTTGGAGGATTTCAGCTAGTTGCTCTCAAAATTTGAGCAAAATCGGTTTGGTAGATTTTGCGTGATTGACATACA
>JABFPJ010001925.1:0-22240 GCA_022817425.1 Gryon sp. ZL-2020 | reverse complement strand
TATAAGAAGAAAATACGAAGGTCATCGTTCGGTTACAACCGCGAGAAATGGATTTATTACACGTTATTACACGCATTACACGTTGTGTGTCTTACTTACCTTATTGAATTTAAAGGTTATGTGCACAATATGAGCACCAACTTGACGCGAGGACGCAACGGCGAATGTCGATATCGGTGAACTCGGCTGCGCAAACACACGCACACTTTGATAAAAATTCGAGCCGCGAGAGATCGCTTTCTCGTTTGAACTCGGCGCGAAACGGCCGAACAATGATGAAACTTTGTACGCGCTCGCTCTCTTAGCTCCTCCGAAGTGAACGGTTACGTTATAACAAATTGTTCGGATCAGCGTACTCATTCTTTCTTGCTTTTCAAATTTTTTTTCTTCTTCTTTCACTTTTATGATCAAGTTTCTTTCGATTATGATTTTTTAAAGTAATGTTACAGACATGTTGAGTATATGCGTTTGATTTAATTTTAATTGATTAATGTAAGTAATTGCGGTTAATGAAATTCTAAGATAATACAAATTGTTACATTTTATTTTATGCTTTTGATAAGAAAATATCTCTTACATTGAGTAAAATAAGTAAAGGTCAATTGTTATTGAAAGTGATTCAGTTTCATCATTTATTTTTGATTGTAACAATTCAATGAGTTATTTAATTAGCAGAATTTAGTGTGCAATATTATTACTATTTTTGCAGGTGTTTTGTCTTTCTAAGCTAAACAATTTTGCTGCATTTTTAGCAAAATTTGTTAAAGAATAATTCTGTAAAATATTGTTTAAATATTTTTTTACACGTGTTTACATAAATTTTTCTAAGATTTAAATAAAAAAAAATTAGAAAAAGTATTTACTTTTGCAATATTTAAGTAATAATACTTAAATTGTAAAATAATTATAAGAATTGTATAATATAATAATTACTATTATATATTACACTTAAATCTCACTTAACGTACAGCAAAACGCTCACTTAAAGTACTTTTTTTTATTAATCTTATTGGTTAATACATTTATGTGTTCTCTTACTGGACAAAAGCTTCGGTACTTTTACGGTAAAATATTAACATTTCAAAGAAAAATTTATCTATTATAACTAATTATTATTTTATTAACAACTCAAATTATTTAAATACTAAAAATAATAATCTTCACATTGTAAACTGATTTTTTTTGTTGAAAGTACAATTCTATTTAACATTAAAATGTGAACAGTATACAATGATAAATGCTCATTTGACACAAAACCAATCACAACACATTTTAATGCTAAGGCTTTCACATTTTAATGTTAAGTAAAATTGTACTTTCAAAAAAAAAAGTTAGTTATTATAGCTAAATGTTTCTTTGAAATTTTAATAATTTTCGATTATTTTTGTGATTTTTAGTGCAAGTGTTAACACCACATCAGGTGGTCCTTTAAATGAGGTTCTTAGCCATATGATGGTACTTTAAGGTGATATCGATATGTGGAGATATTTCTATTCGAAGAAAATCCTTCGTCAGTTACAGAGCAAAATATTGTTGATATATACATAAAGAAAAAAAATCATTCGGGTTAATCAGTTTGAGGGTATAATTTGGTGGATATAGCTTTTAAGTAAATAAAAACATTATTGTGTATTTGCTCAATAATTGCAAAAGAAATAAACATTTGATTTTTTTTGTACAGTTTGTTGCAGGTATGCCTTCTCAAGTAATATTTGGTATGCCTAAATATTAAATGTTAGTATATTAGGATAAATAACAAAGAACACATTTTATTTATAAATGTTTTAGACTATTTTGAATGAAATTTAATATTTATTTTTATTTTTTTAATTGTTACAGGATTATGTGCACATAATCTGTGTGTGAGAAGGCATACCTGCAACAAACTGTATATTAAGTGGCTACAGTGTACTCAAATTTGAGTTGATTCTGCTCGATTGGCAAATAGCGGTTATTTGTCTAAAAATAAATAAATATTTAAATGAGCTTGATATATCACCTTAAGGAGGATGGAACGAAAAACAAGGACAGTATTTAAGTATCTTGAAAACTTATAATAAAACAAAAACTAACAATAATATTTACTTTATACAATGATTAATCTTTTAAATAAAGACAAGAATATCTGAAACTGGAATTAACGACCACAAAAAAATTTATAAAAAATACGGGAAAATGTATTTTTGTATAAATTAATAGCAATAAAAAAGGGAACAGATGAAACATTTAAAAATGCTTCAAGGTGATTTTTTTTCTAAAATAGTTAGAGAATATCTTAGTTAATCGAAATTACGATTATTCTTATAAAATATGACTCAGAAAATTCAATTATCGTTGTATTTCTATGATCTACAATTGTTATTAGCTTTTTGTGGTGGTTTTTTCAGTTTCAATTATTTTTATCATTCTTTAAAAGATTATTCAATGTATAAGCTAAATATTATTGTTTGTTTTTGTTTCATTACAAGTTTTTAAACCACCAAGTTTAGATTAGACAAACTAATGAATACACTTAAAAATTTTAAGTGTATCTATTAGTTTTTTATAAATTTTTTACAATACTTACAAAACGAAAATAAGAAATTTTTTTAAGAATACTAATTGGAAACTTTGACACTTATAGTTGAATTTATCTACGCAATTTTTCTCTCAGCTTTCCCAAAAAAATCCAAGTCATTCAAGTTACCGATCTTACCGACTAATGGTAAGTTACCGACAATCGTTTCATAAGCATATGTCAATAAGTTATCATCAGATGACAATTTACTAACTGATTATATTATAATGTCGATAATAAGAAAACTGTAAAAAAGAAACTATAAAATAAAGTGAAAGTTCATTGTCATTCTCGTATTGCAATGGCAGATTCGGAAACTATAAGTTGCAGTGTACACTTTTCGCCACATTTCTATTTAAAAAAGTAATAAGAATCGAAAATAACAACAACAGCAAGTTAAACATAAAAAGTGTATTCATCAATTATTCATACTTTTGCAAAAACGTGATCTAATTTCATTAAACATTATAATGAATGAATTCGATAAGAAAAGTGGTTCTCATTTGGCTCCGCTGTTGTAACCGAATCTGCTGATTAAAAGAAAAAAAATAAATAAATAAAATATAGTTGAGCGTGTTAAATGTTGTTTGTAACATTTGATCGAATCTTGCATTTACTCGGCTGTGTTAATATATGCTTAATTTAAACATTTCTTTGTTTCATAACCTTTCTTGACCTTCACAAGCATACAAGACCCACATCACGTTTTCTTCTGTTGAGGTGTTACTCATGTATTCATTTCGACAATTCATTACGTACTATATCAGTCAGGGAAAAAAGACAAACAATAAAGAAGTAGAAATAAATGTTTTATTTAACTTAACTCTGTGTAAGTTATATAATGCTTAAATAGAAAAATAAAATAAATGCCTTGTAAAAATAAATTGCATTCAGATTTTCTGTCCAATGACAAGTATATTTCCAATTTTTTATTTCACTTCATCGGGTCGAAAATTGTCATTTCCGGCTTTAATGTATACTAATAAAAAAAATCCTTACTATATTCATAAGTTTAAATCAAAATCACATTAAGTATAATTTTATTGACTTGCAATTCTTTTTGTTGCAGCAATAAATCACGAAAATTGTGTAATTTTTGTCTTTTCAGATGATTGCTTATACACTTAAATGAACAACTTTGTAATTACATTGAATAATTAAATAGTGACTCAGTCGCGATAGTTGGATTTTGTTTTTCATCGAGCACATTTGTAATTATAGGTTGTCAAACGTACGAGTTGTTCATTTGGATAAATTTCTTCGGCAAAAAATATTATTAATTGCTTAATATGAAAAGTATGTTAATATTTCTCGTACAAACAACCAAATATCCGAAAATACTGTAATTAGAGTCAATATTCATTCGTACATAAAACCACAAGTTTTTATGCTGCAAATGTATTTCCTTCAGTTGATTCACTTACATGTTCTTTGTCATATATTGATATTGATTACAACCCAATTCAAAAACTTTCAAATCCAGATTATACTCTTTTTTTTATTTTTTTATTATTTTCGATGTGGTTTTTGTTCGTATTTGTTCCTTTGGTAATTGTATTTATTTAAAGTACCAAAAATGTTATTTCGCTAATTTCGCTATTAATAACAACTAAATAGCAATTCAAAAATCATAATTTCGAATGACTCAACTTAAATGTATAGTCTTAATGTAAAAACTTAAATGTACAAATCTTTTCCGTGAACAAACAAAGATCCATAAAGCATAAATGTTGTATATTTTTAGAGAGAGAGAGAAAAAAAGACGAGAAAAAAACCGACAAAAATGTAAATGAAAAATGATGTAACTGAATTTGAAGTTTGCAATTGAAAATTGAATAAACGCGCGTTTATTTTAATTGATCATATGACTAAGTATAGATTATATCAGTTGAAATAGTGCGAGTGTCGGTCTTAGTCATTGACTTAATCAAATAATCGTTTTTACGATTCGTTTGATTAATTCGAAATGTCGCATGAATTTCTTTTTTAGGCGAAAAGACGAGATCTGTCTATACGTGAATAAATGAACGCGCGAGTCGGCTTATTCGTGTGTCCCGCGGCTATGTGTGTGTTTATGTATAAGTGTGTTCGCACGAAGAAAACGTGTTCATGCGCGCACGGACGCGCTTATACAGGTTCACGCGCCGGTGCATCGCGCGACCGAAGATAGCCGACACGAGTCGAGGCGCGCCGATCTCGCCGAATCTAGTTTTCATTATACTAAATATTTACATCGATTATACCCTTTTTTGTCTTTGCAAATCATTATAATCGTTCAAACTAATCCTCCATGTTGTTTTGTTAAACAATAAAAGTAAAAAAAAAATGATAAATTGTAATTCAAACTTGTTCAAACTCAAATTCATGTTATGAAATGACATTTGTCTTCTTCATTTTTTTGTTTTGCTGAATTATATGATGTAAATGAGTAGAATTACGTAAAAATATATCGAAGCATTGTTTTATTTTTATATCTTCAAATTCTATATTAATTTTTTTTGAGTTTAAAATGCGAGTAAAGGTAAAGTTAGCTTACACCAATACCTTGGATAACGATGTGTCAAAGAGAAATGCCTATCTTTGCATGTAATGTAGACAAGGAAAAAGTACTGATCTAGCGTATATATAAATTTAAGATAAGTACAAAAGAAAGTTGGTTTCAGAGAAAAGGAGAGTTTATTTGTTTTCTTATTATTGTCATTATTATTGTTATTATTATTAGTAGTGTAATTAGTGTAACTTAAATCGAAAGAAGACTGCGTGTAAAGAAAAATTGTACTTAAGATAACAGAGTTTACGTTGATACTAATTGTTTTGTAATTTTTATAAATTGGTATAAGCTTATTGATAAGATATTGAAAATTAATGACAGCATTACGGGTAAATACATATATATGAAAGACCGGATTTTGGAGTAAATGAAAAGTGTAATTTTAAGATAACCACTTATAGAAATAAGGTAATGGAATTACATTTCAAGTAATTTTTATAATAAAAGAAGTACCTACAGAAGATTACAATAGAATCATTCTGCGGATCTGAAATGGTTCATTTTGTTTAAATTTAAATCGCGCATGTAAATAGTTTAGATATTACAAGTAATTAGTATGATGAAATTAGTTATAAAGATTGATCTATAAATGCGTGAAAAATATAATTTCAAAGTAAGAAACTGAAAAAAAACTTGCAACATTAATTAAACAAGTTGTGTTGAGATTGTGACTATTTAGATAGATGACAGTACAGGTATGACATTGAAATATCTACATCTACATTACACACAGTAAAACTGCTTAATTGGTTGAAAATAGATGATTAAAAATTGTCGCTGATAATCGCGTTTGCTCTAAAAGCAACATTTAAACAAAAAGTGTTTACGTTTTGAATCCGATGCTTGTCTACTAAAAGTTATGTGATACTTTAATTAATCTTCATTAACATCATCTTCGCATCAAGTTACCGTTAATAACAATACCTTATACAGAACTACTTTAGCGTGTCTCTATAAAGTATAGCCGTACAGTTATTTATAACTGCGATAAACATCTTTTTATGAGTAACATTTGTCCATCGATTTGGTTGCACTCGTTTATTATTTTGCTTATTATACGATAATCTATGTTAACATTGACAGTGTTAACACATTAATGCAACATTAGAAACATTATATAAAAGTGTGATATTTGCATATTCGCATAATACATCAATCGCGCAAAACCAGTGGACGACCGAAGAGAAGAAAAAAAATGTATTATTCTTCTGTTATTTCGTCATTAGTTTAGCCTGAATCAACACAATTTATTTTGTTAAATGTAAAAATTATCCAGCCACATTGGTTCTGTCATAAACATGCTAAAAAAAGTCACGATAAAAAAAGTTACGATTGTGGTAGTAAAAGATTTGCTTCTGTCTTTGTGTTAGTGCGTCCCATAAAAGGAGGCTGCAAGATCTTTTTCCTTCTTCTTTTTTTTTGTTTTCCTTTCTTTCTTTCAGTTCTGTCTGTTTGTCCTCCGCTTCTTTCAGTTTGTGACAAATAATCTTATGTCTATCTTCTTCTCGTAATAGGATTATTTTTATGACTGGTACCTCGTGGCATAAAGTCCTGCGAGAAGAAAGTACAAACGCCATTGTTTAGTTATTTATTTGTTCAAGTAAAGAAAATGTTGACCAGTTGTCAGGTCATAAAATGAAAGTCAAATTTGATGACTGCATTTTTGTCGACTTAGAAAACTGGTAAGAAAGAATTGTAGTTGCATTAGTCTTGGAATTAAGACTTTCTAATTTATTGTACAAATAATAATAAGCAATTATCCATGTTAATGATGTTTAGTCACTATAAGTGGATTATTCAATATAATGAGTATGACTTTCGTATATGCAGGTATAGTCCATTATTGCTGGTATTACAATTTTGCTGGTAGAATTGATAAACATTTTTCACTCTAATACCTTGATTTCACGGATACGCAAAGGAAATTTGACAACACTGCAAATCAAAACCAAGTACCTGCAAGTCAATTTTTCTTAACTTCACTCAGAGATATAAGATATGGATTTTCCAGGGATGTATAACTAACTTCTAAAAAAGTTAGAAATTAACTTAAATTAAGTTAAATTAACTTAATTACTTAACTTCATTAGACAAATTTTACTATAACATATAGTATATTTGCATATGAAAGTAGCAATATTTACTGTCTTTGACAGTAAAATTTATTGGTTTTCTGTAACAACCCAAGACTAATATTATTTGGAGTAAAAATTCATATGAAATAACTCTCAGTGTTCTATTAAAAATTTTATGTTCAAATTAAAAAAAAATCAATTTCATTTGTTGAATATAATTTTTTGTTAAACTAGTACTTTTATTGCAATTATTAACAATCAGAATCGAACTTTTAATGATGAAATCTCTGACGATATATACGATCTTTTATTGCATCATATTAAATGAATGCAATATTTATTGTACAAAGCTAGATTATAATTAAAAAAATAAACAATTTGAACTGTCATAAATTGCAAATAGAATTATAAAATTAATAAATGTATATAGTAAATTTAACCATTAGTCTTTGTATAAGTTTATCATTATTTTTTATATTATATGTGAGTATTAGTGATTTAGGATTATATAACAATACTTATGTAATATCTGATTAGTTATTTATAATTTAACGATGAATAATCATATTGTGTATTTATGTATATTTAACGTCAATTAGATTTTGAATCATTCAATTGCAAATAGTGATAAGAAAATAGTTTTTATGTACATTTATACATTCTTAAGAATAATATAATAAAGACTTAATGTTTCAACATTCAGATTAATTTTTATAATTGAATTGAATTCGCAATACGACCGTATATCAATTTTTCACAGAAATGTATAATTGAGTTCATTTTCTTTTCATTGATGAGATAGTTTCTCAATTATTTATCATCCAATTATTTGTTTAAACTCTAATTAACCTAAAATACTGAAGTAAAGACCGAATCAATAAATATTACTTTGTATTACTTTATTCAAGCATACAATAGAATGTTCATTGTATATTCAATGCACTTATTCTAGCTCTACGGAAACTTACGAATTTGATTTCATTTAACTTAAGTATATACACATTTGTGAATGCATTTTCAAACGAAAAATTAAACCGAAAAAGTTAACTTACATTTAGTTCAAAATATCTCTTTTTCGAATACATTTTCAACATTTTAGCGTAAAACTTTTAGAAATAAAAATTATGCTTATTCAAAACTTGTTTACAAAATGTCGTTTTCTCTTGGCGATAAAATTAATGAATTGCATTTGCATACAATTGATATAAATTTACTTTATAAGTGAACATATGCATTTTTTGTTTTCATCCAACCAAACAGTATCTCAATATTTAACTTTGTTGTTCAACATTATTTTTAATATAATCATAGAATGAATTGTATCTGTAAAAAATATAAGTCTATCCTTGGTACTTTTTTTTCGCAATGTGCATATAAAACTTGCATTCATTTGGCAGAATAATTATAGCCAAACATGTTTCTCATTAAAGAGATAAAGCAGAACCTAAAATAACAGACGAAAAATGCCGTCCTAAATCTTTGCAGCTATTCCTAATGGTGGTAAAAGAAAAAAGGGGCGAAAGAAAGGGAATTCAAGGGGAAGGTTGGAAGAAAATTCGTTAATACTTCGTGTTTTCTTTGTCCGATTTGAGTATGTGCAAAAGTATATTTTCTTTGTTGCAATTATGCACAATTATGTCCACAACAAGTGCAAAATAGTGATATCACCGAAGCACGCCGAATGTATACGGACATGCATAATACAAGTTTCGGACATACAACGAGACGACGTCGGCAATCGATCGAGTACGTGCGACGAAGCGCAACTAACAACAAAGAACTTTGCGCCCGGTAACGACACACGACCAATGATATATCTGCATGTCACCGGATGGGGTGTAATAATATTGAAACCAATAGCAACAGGGCTGCATTTTTTGTGAACACTTTTATGTCAACCTGAAACAAATTTCTAATTCAGCAAGAAAGCGTTTTTTCTTTATTCTTTTGACATTGATTTGTTAAATGCATAAACAAATAATTAGGATCTCGCAAAATCTCATTTATGATTTATCTTTAAACCACAGTAATAAAGTTAATAAAGTAAGACGTTTGAGAAAACATAAATTAGCGAATCTATACTCAAATTCATTAGACAATTATGACTGTGCAAACAACAAATGGAAAAGACAAAAAAAATTTAACTGCCATAAGCCATCTAGAGAAACTTGTACCAAAAAGTTGTTTCTTGTGTGTGTTTTGTTTATATAGATTAAACACCTGTAAGAAGACGGAGGGAAAAAGAAAAAAAAGAACTGTACAATCAATCGCGATGCGATGAATAGGGATCATTGTACGGTACATGGCCGCACGATAAACATCCAAGGAAATAGATTTCTTGCGCTCTATTTTGCACGTTGTCAGCGATTTCATGTTATAATTAACGATATTGCGGCTGTCCCGTTTTGGACCAAACTCGCGCATTTCGAGAACATTCGCAACGCGCGCGCATGCGTGTTACGAAAATCGCACGAGGTTGAATTGTTTAACGTTAGGTAGCAGCATAAATTACAAACTAGGAAATCATAATTACGAATTAATCACACGTTTAAGAAATAAGCGCGAAAATCATAGATTTTTATTTCATTCGACTCAACCAATTTTACGTGACAAACGACACGTCTTAAAAGACCTACGTGTATTCTATTTCAGAAAATAGATTTCTTTGATTCCGTTTTTTTTCCTCCTTTTTTTATGTCAGACACAAATTTTCTTTGACATTTATTTATGAATAAAACAACAGTTAAATAACTTTGACGAATACTAAGAAGAATTAATGTTGTTATAAATAACAAATATTGCAACTTTTTTTGGCAAACGAAAAAAAAGTTGTACACATTGAAAGATGCATTTAATCTGGTTTACATATTACATGAATTTGATTTACCTGGAATGTAATTCAATCGTATTTATCGATCAGCGGTTTTACGTGTTTTTGGCAAAAAACACTTGTTCTTAATTTAATATGTGTCTTGAGTGATGTTTAATGATGCAAATTAAGTCATGAATTGAAGACATTATGTGTTATCTCAAAAAAGCTGATACTTCGATGAGGAAATTCGTACAGTCTTAACGTAATGTAAATCTGTCATTTTATATGCACAAACCATTACTCATTGCATCCCTCAGAACATCAGCTTAAGATCTGACTCTGCGTTACTACTTATTTCATCATCTCATCTGATCTGAAAGTTTACTTGACCTGTTTTTCTCTTTATTCTCTCTTTTTTTGTTTGTGTGTGTGTTTTTTTTGAATTGCTATCGCATTTGATCTTTATCAGAATGAATCATAATTTCATACATAAAAAATTAAATTTTAGAAACATTTAGAGTAAAGAAAACTCAAAGTTTAAACAAATATTGTGTTTGGCGTATAGTTATAATATGCATAATTATTTAATCTTACTTGTTTAACGGATTGATGAAAAATATTTTACGTCATTTTGAGTTAAAAAGATGATGCAAATGTTATAAAAGTTAAGTTAATTGGTATTTCCTTTTCATCACTAAATTTTTCTTTTTTAGGCATACCTTTTATATTCAAATCATTGCATTAAATTGATTCAAGTTTTTTACTTTTACCTTCTTGAATTTTTAGTTCTTGTTTCTTGAGTAAAAGGAATATTAAATTAATTAGTTTTATGTAAAAGATTTATTGAAATAATGTATTTATAGAAGTAAATAAATAAATGTATTCATATATAAAATTATAAAATTAGTTGAATACTTAAAACTAATTCTCATTTCATTCAAACACACAATAGGTGAATCATTTTTGTCTGATTTTGAATATTCAATGGAATACAAATTGATGAAATTTATAAACACGTTACGTTATTAAGTTCAACAGCAAATTATGTATTTTGTATAAATTTTCATGCAAACTAAAAGATCGAACTTTTTTTTTTAACGACGTCTGTTTTTTTAATAATTAAATTATATAATCTTAGTTTTTATTGAATGTTTACATTAAAAACATGAACGATTGATTAAATTTTATTATTATTACAAGATTGTCTTTCTTATTTATCATCTTTATCTGATAGCTAGAGAACAGACGTTGCGATGAATAATGCAAACTCGATTGTAATAAAAGAAGTATTATTGCAATTAACAAAGGAGAGAGAAAAAGGCAAAGAATCCGCGACAATGTAATATTCAAAGGTTTTTTCGCTTTCCCTTTATTTTTTTCCGTCCAAGTTGAACGTGCGCGAACGAGAGACGTGAGCTATGAAATTATGTAGGTCCTATCTCGCTTATAGCTTTTGTTACGTCAACCGTTATGATATTAATACGTGTCTCTATCAACGCGAATCCAAATGTCAACGACTTTTCCAATGTCTGTGGATTACAAATAAACAATTTATGACCATATTGTCGTACAGGGAACGTGAATTTTCGCACAGTCTACAAAAAGTTTATACTTTACAAAAAGTCATACCGTGACATTTATTCTAACTCCTTTTTTTTTCTTCTGTTTAACTTTTTAATTATTTGAAAACTAATAGTTTCTGTTTAATCATTACAATTTTACATCTATTTATTATTACATCTACACTGACAATTATAGATCTTGAATTTTTACTCCTTTTAATAGCATTCTGAATCCATCGGCAAAAAATCATCAATTTTGCTGTGAAAAACAGTAAAAATGAAAGTTATTTTAGTAAATAAGTTATTTACGTTATTTTCTTCATAAATTATTGTTTTTAACAGTAAAATTTGATGATTTTTTGCCGATGGATTCAGAATGCTATTAAAAACAGTAATAATTCAATTAAAAATTGTACATTTTCAGGTTTTATGATTGTCAGTGTATAATCAAAATATATATATTTTCATTTACAATCAAATTACTACTAAAATAAATAAAAAATCGTCCAAAGTAATTACTCAAACAAAATATAAAAATGGTATAATTTGTATAAAATTTGAAAATGAATACAAATTTTAATTATAATTACAAAAGTGATTTAATTGAGTAATTACATTTCCATTTCTGTTGAAAATAACGATTTTCAAATTGAGTTCTCGGAAAAATTAATGCGAATTAAAATAATGCATAAGTTGACTGCACAAATGACGAGTGGTAAATTATTGTGTAAATATATATATACATGCATATATATGTACAGTATATTGCACATATCTAACAAATAATTTGGTCGTCATCGAGAACTGATAGCAACTTGAATTTGAATCGGTAAAGCGTACAGCCGGTTTCTTTGTCTTGCGTTGACATTTTGATACAATGGCAAACGAAATTAAATTCGAGGCATTGTCGGCACGCTCATTAGGGCCACTTCGCACGCGTGACGGGTCACTTACAATTGATACTCACGCGCGCGCGTTGCCTGGTTTCCGATTTTGACTCTTTGTGGGGCCGACCGGGTTTACGTTTATACACCCGACTCAGCAGCGTACAGGCGAGCCTTAGGGGGGCCCCACAAGGGTACGTGCAATTTTTGCACGAGGGGAAGCCGAAGCTAATGTTGCCAGCTTGTGGGAAGAACGATCGTAATTGTTCGACGATGAATGCATCATTGTCAAGATCTGCGTTCGACCGATATGTACGAGTTATTATAGTTTTGCGCCATCGGGGAGTCCTGCTGCGCCAAACGGTTCATACAATTATTTGTCATGAGCAAAATTGCATCAATTCAATGTTACAAACAATTTGTATTTTATATTTTTAGTCGTATATTCAACGGGAATAATTTTTTTTTCTCTTTTTGTAGATTTGATGTTATTAAAAATGAGGGGTTTCGGTGGTTGAATTATATTTGTTATTATTACTTTGGGCGGACCATATGGCACATTTCAATTACAAAAAGCATTATAGAAACCGAAATCATAAAAGCCACAACAAATTTATTTGATCATTTATTTTTAATCTGTTACCTGATGTAATATTGACAAGTTAGTTTCATCACTAAAATCGAGTTTGTAGAAATATGGATTTCACTGTCGAAATGTTTGTTTGTCAAATTAAGTAATTTGTTGAAATTTAATGTTATCTTTTTTAACATTTATTTTATTCTTATCTTTTAATAACCTTGGCCGTAAGTAAGGAGAATTAAAAACAAGGAGAACCCTCAATTTTAAAATTAGCTGAACATAAAATTATTTCTCGGATTAATTTTAGCAAATATACGTCATAAAAATATGTTAAAATAATTAATAGATAGGTTTTATCGATTTTATATATTCATATATTAATTTTATACATTATTTAAATTGAATATCGTGTTCAGTAATTAGCAAATTACATTTTTTGTTAAGATTATTTTTCATGAAACGAGAAAAAATGTATAAAAAATATAAAAATTGGATAAAAAGCATTTTTCACATTATTTTCATTTTATTCAGAAAAAATGTAAATGTAAATATATATTCATCATAAATATAATAGTGTATACGAACAGTCCGAATTAATGTATCGAGCTTGTTTATTGACTGGAATTTATTTTCGATTAATTCAATTTGTATTTCATGTATTGATCTACTTTTGTCTAAAATTGCACGCAACGGAATACACGAAATAGTTGTTCTGTATTGCATCCACAGTTTCAATGTATTTAATCATTCGAAATCGACACAAATTATTTAAGAAGCTTTAATTGAATTTAATTACTTCTAATTAAATGTTGTCAACAGAAAATGACAAATATACTTTGCCGTTTTGCCAATTTAATTTAATCTTTAGAAATTGTAATTTTTATTTCATCAGTCAATGTTCATTTATTTCATTTCTTTTTTTATTTTTTTTGTTCATTTTCATTATAAATCTATAACATTGTAAAGAAATGAAATTCAATTGCGCAAAAGCGTAAAATCCATGTGCTGGAGACTTATCTCTACGTTTGTAGCATAAAAAAGCTTTTTGTTACTTAAATCAAGTAAAACTGAGAAAAAAGGCGAGAAAGAAGAAAAAGATTTTACCTCTTGCAATATTTCCGACAGTTCTACTTATAAAATAAGTAAAAACGAGGAATCGTGTTAGAACTTGTTGATGACGCTGATAGCCCTGATACTTAACAGTAATTTTCTTCACATTACGCTGATAAATTTAATATGCTTAAATATCTAATGTTCAAATAAACGTTAAAATACTATTTTTATTGTTTAATCTAGTGAAATAAAAAAAAATCAAAACAATATAATTTAATTGTCCTTTTTATTAATTAAAAGTTACATTAAAAGTTGCAATAAATTATAGCTATTTATTATGATGATGATTCACTCAATACTCTTTTATGATGTCTCGAGTCTTAAACTATTTATAAAAAAAGGCAAAAAAGAATTGTCAGTAAACGCTAAGAAATTTGTCTTTCTTTCTATTTTGAAATTTAATTCAGCGAAGATGATGAATTATGTATCAAAATGAAATAAAACAAAGTAGCCTAATTGAATAGAGACAAAATGATCTAAACCAATAATTTAGTCGGATGACTTAGTTAAATTTAACCCTGAAATTTATGTAACGTTACTGAACTGTTCGGTGTATTCCTTTCGCGTCGTCTAAATTTAACTTAAACTGCATGAAATAGTGAACGACTTTGCAAAGGAATCAAAGACAATATAAGCGGAATTCGTAAGTACAGTAGCAGCTTCGGTCCGACCAACAGGATGCCGACTTTTCTCCGAGCCAGGCATCCCGCAGAGCTGTTTCAAAACTCCCTAATGCTTTACAATGTTACTTAATCAATCACTGTAATAGAAATCTTTGAGCTTAAAAGAAAGAAAAAAAAAAAAAAAAAAAAAAAAAAAAAAAAAAAAAAAAAAAAAAAAATGATGCAACAGTGGAAGTTTCTTATAATATAAAATCCAATCAAATTATAAGTATAATTACACTCAGAGAAAAGTGTCATGAAAATTTACTATGTTTTATAGTAGTTTGGGAATTTTTGCAAAAGAATATAAATTTTACTTTGTTTTAAATTGAATTTTACTTTGTTTTAAATTGAATTTTACTATGTATTCGTTGAATTTTACTATTTTTATTTAAACATAATAAAATTTGTACTCTTTTGCAAAAATTCCCAAACTACTATAAAACATAGTAAATTTGCATGACTCTTTTCTCTGGGTGTATTATTGTATGCAAAATGTATCAATCACAAAAAGAGCAATGATAGTTTGTAATGGAACAAGGGTTTTTAACATATTTGACCAACTTTTATTCGAAAAAAAAAAGAAAACATTTATGTACTTTACAGAAAGGAATTAATTGTTTCAAATTGAAAATCATGAAATACTGTTGACAGTTAGTATTTTGCGAAGAAAATAAATGCACTGTGAATAATCAATATTTATATTAAAACAAGCGTGAAACTACTATTTTCGTTAAAAAAAAAAAAAAAAAAAAAAAAATACGTGTCATCCGAGAAAGCACTTGGTCGTTTACGGAACATTTCCAATATCTACGTACAAGATCTATATCAAATCCATTGCTAATATTTCATTTCGCCAATGATGCATGTATTGAGTAAATCCATTTACCCTTCAAGTGGTTTATTTTTGCCTGATTAAGACAAGTTATGACAAGTTGGAACCTGAATAAACGAAACGTCAAATGCTAAAGATAGTATAGATTTTTCGTAAGCTGTAAAAAAGGAAAGGTGAAGACACATCATAAGTCGTTTCGCAAAAATCATCACCTTTGATTAAAATGGCCAAAAGTAATTTTGATCTGAGTTGTGTATCCACGAAACGACGAAGTCGTTGTAATATAAATTATAGAAAGGAAAACAAATAGTAAAAGTGTTTCGTCCCGATGGTTCGTACAGCGTGGCTTCCTGTCAGCAGAGAAACCAGTTTTAGCGCAACGCGGATGAACGCTCCGCTTGCACGAAAAAGTGAGTTCAATGGAAGGGTCGAGGGGTGGCCGGGGCAGGAAAGAGGTGGAGCGAGGAGAAGAGAGAGGACATGAAAACGACGGTGCAAGAGAGACGGGTTGGAGCAAGGGGGTTGTGAGTTTTCTTGTCTAGGCGAGCGAACTTGGTCGAACGTGTCCGGAGATGCACGAGTTTCGAGTCGCTGTGCGAAGCATCACGTAGCCGGTGTTGCTAGGTGGGTTGGAGGGGGGACGCCGGCCACGAACGGGGAACAAAGGAAACGGCTGGTGGGGCAAGCCGGTATAAAACGCACGTCATCGGTGCCGGCGATCAGTTGTTGGTACTTCAGTCCGTGGGTTCGATTCGCACAGCTTTTTTTGCGAAGCCCGTTGCCCTTAAAGTCGACCGACTTTAGTTGGTTAATTACGGGACAAGAACAAGAACAAACAAGATACGACAAACTTTTGCAAATTTAGCTTTTTTGTGCTTTGACGTAGTTTTTTTCCTGTTTCTCTTTTGTGTATTTTCACTTTAAAACCGGTACCAGGATGGAAGTACTCCCATGCCCGGTCAACGTACACTTCAGCAACAATATAGGTAAGTTCTGTCACCGGGCAGATTTCGCGTAGCAATAGAAGGGGAAAGGGAGGGTGAATTGGGGGAATAACAAATTGGGATAAAGTCGTTGAAAAACCTTTTGTATCAAACGGTCACGGGATGAAAATGTAAAATAAAAAAAAAAGAAAAAGGATTTGATTAACTGAAAATTTCTGATACAGTTAGAATTGTCGAGAAGATATAGTATGACAAGTTTCAAGTTTATTCTTGAATTTGCAATTATGCCACGGGATTTCAAACGAGTTAGATGGCAGTTTAGAAATGATGATTTCTTTTTTGTAATCGAAAAATCGGTGGAAGTTGAGTGAAAGTTCGTCGTCGAGTTGAGCACAATGGTGCAGGAAAGTAGTAAAAAGTCGCGGCGGCTTTTCATTGTTCACAAAACTTGTATACCTCACTATCGAGTGACTCTCGCGAAACTCTTCTGACCTTGGTGCAACACGGACCGGCGTTGCATCATGTCAAACTTGAATAAACGTTGATGACTTTTTATCGATGATCATTTGAATTTCCAGTTTTTCATTTTTTTGCTTCTATTCCTTTTTTAATCATATTAATTCTCTATCTCGTATTTCCTCATGGTCCGTATGCATATTCATCCGGCGGCGTTATCTACAAGACCAATCAGCTGATCGCTATCAGTTACGGGTTCCTTGTCTTTTGTTTCGCGTTAATCGCTGTGGAAATAAAACCGGGGTCTTTCGTTTCTTATGTTAATTGTGATTTTATGTTATTTTGCAGCTGAATATCCGACAGACGAGCTGGACGGTGCTTGTCAAGCGCTGGCCAAACGCTTGGAAGTCGAACTCAGGGGCGCCAAACACGCTCAGCTGACTTGCGGCGAGGTTCTTCTGCCGGCAGATCTCTTACTTAGGATCTCACAGGATGTCCTTGCCATGGCGGAAAATGAACCTTGTGGTCTCAGGTAAGATTTTAAATTCACTCTCATGAAAAACGTGTCAAACTCAATTAATCTTATCTAAAGCATTCATTAATCATTGCTTTTTTTACATTTCATTTGCAGAGGCTGCACGTTATTCATCAACTTTGAGACCGACAATATGTGCCGACGATTATCCAGGATACAGTGCGATCCCAATGCTGTGTCCACTTTTGAGTTGTACCTGACACTCAAACAGGATCACAATTCGTGGCACATATTACTGCCGCAATTCATCAAGTAAGTAGCAAATTTATATGCTTATTGAAAGAATATATCAAACTGAGCGAATTTGTGTAGCATCATCTATCCACGTCATCTGTCTGAATTTAACGAATTATTTTCGATAGATACATATGATAAAAGCTCGTTGAATGAAAACAACTTAAAGCAATTTAAGGATAGTCAGAATATTTTTAGCACAGATTTAACTTTAATTTGTGCTGTAATTCAGAATATTCACATCAATAAATTTACGATATAATCTGTGAACTTTTTAGATAATCATTAAATGTTTAAATAAAGTGATGTTATCTTATGAAAATAGAACAAACGATCGAAGGTGATTTTGTGGTTTAGATTTACAAGCTTTTTCAAGACTCAGAAATATATCTTTCATTATAATTTAAAGACAACCCATAGTTTCGATTACGACACTAATCATTATCGATTATTTTGTTACAGAAATCTAACTCGTGGCGGAACTATCATGATAAGTCGGGACTTCACCTTGGAAAAGAAAAAGCTGTACAGATCGTACCATGACTAATGAAGGTGCCAGGACATCTGAATTGATCGGCTGTCCGCGTATCCCGTTGATCGGGGACAAAGGCGCTTTACGCCCAATCAATCGTGTGCCAGTTAATGTCACTACGAAAATCAAACGCGACAATGTTAATTTGTCGCGTGACAAAACAAAAAAAAACATAAAATGAAGAACGGTATTACAACACATATATAAATATATATATATAAATATATATATATATGTATATAGATATATATATATATATTACGCGGAGGAAGAAAATGTAAGTCCTTCGTAAATCTTACCGACACATTCAAATTTCTATGATTAATAGAGTCGTAGTGTTTCTAAGGGAGAATTATATTGTGATAGCGCGAGAAACAAACTAGCAGCAGCGAAGTTTATATACTCTTCTAAGAAGAGGTCTATGTCTTCAGTGAAGAAGATGCATTGTTATAAGACTTTTTAACAAATTTCCCGTGATATATGTAGTGTACGTTCGTTTTATCAGGCTAGTGTCAAGTAAATGATAGGGTAAGGCAATTTTCTAATTTTAATTGCGCGACATGAACGAGCGGAATCGTTTTGGCGAGACTCTCGGTAATAATCAAGCTTAGGGCCCAGCCAAATGCGCAACCCGCTCGCCCGATCCACCGTTAGTCTTTCAAAGAAAGTAATCTCAGAAAAAAAACACATTAAAAGAAAGAGAGGGCGTTTATAATGAGCAACGAATCGCGTCACAAATTAGGTTTTGAAAGGGACCGTCGGGCGCGCTTCGTCGCTCGTCTTAGTTTTTTCAATCGAACTAATAGTCGACAATTTGTTCGCAAATAATCTTAACGAACGAACGACGGAAACAAAAAAGAAAAACAATTTTCGAATTTGTTTTTGTATTTATTTTTTCTTTTTTATCATCTCATTTTTCATATTATTATTATTCTTATAATTATTATTATTATAATATATATAAATATAAATATATATATTAAAGACCCAACTTTTCCGCAAGGAAACGTCAGGTCGAATCGATACCGATCCACTGATGGTATTGTGATATTTGAAAAAGCAAGTGTGATTAACGTACATTTTAAGTTAGAGCTGTGTGTAGGCTCGTTGCGCTGCTTCTATTTCCTCACCGAGCAATAACAGCAGATCTCTCGGGTGCTTTCGCGCGTGCCGCATATGAGAAAAAAAAGTGGGTGGTTGATATGTACAAATTATATATATTTTTTGTATCGCGACGCGACCCGACCGACATTGTGAAATCATTCGAATCAACTTTTTTTTGCACCTACTTTTGTATTAATGTATTATGATTGTACCCGAAGCAACGGCGTCATCGATCAGTCTTTTTGCAAAAATTGTAAACGAGCTGTGAGTTGATGGTGCCCAATTTTAGTCTCATTTATGAATCGGCGCAATCGCAAAATTTATTTTCTTCAACTTCTTTTCTTATTCTTTGTATTTATTATTTATTACTTTAAGCGTATGATTTTGACTTTTTCGCCGTTTTGTACTGTAGATTTCATCTTTTTAATATTGCAATGAAACAAGTAAAAGAAAAAAGTAAAAAAAAATATCAAACGCACTGGAAGTAATGTCTTGCGCACGATTCGCCCGATGGCTATGACCGTGAGACCTATGATCGGTCTTCGGTTACAAGTTATTCATGTGATCTTTATATATCGTTATTATGATTACGTGGTAAGCAGAGTATAAAATGCTATTATGTAAGTTTTGTATTGAGTTTGAGAAATTACTCAAAGAAAAAATCTAAAATGAATTTGTATTGTGTTATTATATTTAATTACCTCATTATCCCATTATTATAATTATTTGAAAAAACGTCAACTTTATTGCATGTCCAATTGTGTTTCATTAATTTACTTTTTAAGCTTCAAACTTTTACTTAAAAATAGAATTTAAAAGAAACTTTAATTTAACTTTATTTTATTCAATAAGGTTTTTTCAAATATTAATTTAATTTTAATTTAATTAAAAAATACGTCATTTCTGTTTTATTTTACAACTGTTTTATTTTATTACAAAAAATTCATTTTGTAATGGCTCGTCATTGCAAACTTGTCCTTTAATTAAAAGCTAACTGAAGGAGGGGGTGACTTGGCAACATAGCGTCAAGTCAAGTTCTGCACAAGTTTTCTTGAAGGGATGCACTAATAACGCTAACACTCGTTGGTGCAGTCATTTCGAAATGGTTCCCCTCGTATTCTGAATCTCTTTTGAAGCGCCGTACAATGTCTTATAATCCTCTTCAACCTGCTTCTGTTGGTCCTCCCCCTAAATCACTCATACCACCTGAAATGTATACGCATACACACATGGGTGACTTTCTAAAGGGAGATCTTCGTGTACTTAATATCTTAGATGCCAAAATAGTTCGTTTCAACAAAGAAAGATACTTTTCAAATGTGTAACATTGAACATTCTTCTATCAACATCTCTTTGAAGTCAAAACAAAGAATAAATACGTCAAAAATGATTATTGTTAGAGTACAAGTTAATTTCTAATTTTCACGATTCAATTTAATCTATCGAATTAAATTTCATTTAGATTTAGTACAAAGTTTACTGTATAAAAGTCATTTCCAATGTTTTTTTTTAAACTTTCATTTCCGTTAGAATAACTGTAACTTCAATAAAAATGATGCTTTCTGAGAAATAAACTGTTGAGTTTAGAACACATTTGCCGAAAATAGGCGAAACGGTGAAAAGTCATGCGCCGCAATGATTATGAAATAATTAACTTTCCCAACTGGTAATGAGATTGTGGTTGCACGGAATAATGAAAAGGCGTATGGCTCTGGGACTTTGATAAAGATTACGCATCGAGAAGCACGGTAGCGCTTTGCGCCGAATATGACCTTTGTGAATTACTTTTGCAAACTGCTACGTTTTTTTGTATCGTGTTTAATGAATGTGCTTCACTCTGAGATGCACGCTTCCTGATGAGGTTTTAAATTATAATGCCTTGTGGATTCCATTGTTCTTTCGTTGATGAACAAAAAAAAAATCTTGTCTATTGAGAATATTAAATTTAAGAAATAAATTTACAACTTTTTTTATATCGAAGTATAGATGTACAAGAAACCTCGTACAATTCTTGAATTACTTATTTGAGAAAAAAGATAAAATTGAAATACGCGTCATCGAATCTTACTGTAATTGAAAAAGTAAGGTTTCGCTTTTTTGCTCTCTTTTCCTCAATTTTGCGTCAGAAAAGTTTGATCTTTTATTTCTCTCTTTTAATTTGTTTGTAGTATAATAATAAATTTGCTTTTAAAATAAAAAAAGAAAACAAAAAATAAAGCAGAATAAGTTTTTCCTGCTTTATCTTCTATCCAATTACAATAATTGTATTATTTTCTGTGATGAACAATAACATTAAATTTGTGTATTCTATGTAATTTTATATAATCCACGTAATTTTGCATTCATCAATACTGTTCAAACCATCAATCGGCATTAAAGTCACGAGTAATATTCATTTATGAAATCATAATCTGAAAATGACATTCTCATTTTCCAGCATGAACAACTGCAACTAGACATCAGCATTGTAACATAAGCGTAAAATTGTTTTCTTTCTTTCTTGTCTTTTTTTCCTGTTTTCTTTTACAGCGGTAACGAGAACAATTGTTATTTTTCTAACCACGTATATCCGAGCGTGCGTTCGGACTCTCACTTGACCCGCTGTAACCTCCTTCACATTATTCTAAAGGCAGTGGAAAGATGATTTTTGCTCGCCTGAAATTGAAGAATCGCGCGCAATCACAGGCGAACCGAAGAAAGGCGACTTTCGAATTGAAATATCGACGAGAGAAAATCTCTCAGCGGTGCAGCTGTGTGTTTGCTCCGCGAATTGCGGGAGGAGCAGATTGTGCGGGGGGGGGGGG